>JAVJIF010012527.1:0-92844 GCA_038442645.1 Agave tequilana
TTTATTAATAGATTTGGTAAAAAGAGATCTAACATTTCTCTTGATGCAATAAGAGTATTCACCTTCCACTTGAATCTAGTCCTAAATTACAAGAGTATTATCATCTCTCTATGCACCTTCAACTTACTCCTTTCTTTCTTGGCTTTCTCTGGCCTCCTTTGTTTGGCATTCTCTGTTATAGAAACTCTTTGAGACTTTTTTGATTGAGGCAATTACAATGCTTGGTTACAACCTTTATTTATAGGATTTTATAATACAACTCCTATTTGGATTATGAGATGATTTTGGCCTTTGGATGGTTGAAGAATCTTTATCAATCCTTTTGGGAATTGATCTCCTTGATCTAGAAGTATACTAGACCCTTTAATCTTTAGAAACAAACATTCATTGAACATGAATTAAATCCTATTCATATTCCTCCTAAAAAGAAAACTCGCAATCGTCTGAAAACGAAACTGTTTCATCTTAATTTGCTTCTTCTGCTTCAAGCCATAATCTTCTCCAACTCAACTGAATTTTCTTGGACCATCATCTCTTCTTGAAAAAATATGATAAAATTCTAACACTCTCCACCTTGGCTTATTTTTTAAGCCTTTAGCAAAACAACTTGAGATTTTGAATTAATATTTTGATCTTTTCTTGGTTGTAACCGTACCGTGAAGCCTTTAACTCTTGCCCCCTCTCTCCGGGGCCTTTGGCAGATTTACCGCCATGACTTGGGCCATCTCAGGTCATGCCCGAGTGCACCCTTTCTCTTTCCTGTAACTTATTGATCTGGTTCACGTCCCGTTACAGTTTTCCTTTAAGCTCCATCTCGCGTTTCGACACGGCCCGCCCAGGCCCCCCGCCTCCGCGCCCACGACCCCCTCCACCTCCACAACCGCCACCTACCATCTTCGCCCACCACCCCCGCCTCTATTTTTTTTTATTATAAAAAAAAAATTGCTTTGACTGGCATTTGAACTCATTGACTTCCACCGTCCAACCCAAGTACCCAAACCACAATGCTAAATTGAGAACTTCAAAATATAGAAACTCAAACATATTTATTAGTTTAATAGAGTTTTCAAATTTTTTTCCTGTTTTTGTATAAAGAAGCATCTCGTTCATTCTTTCCACGTTGCTACCCGATCCTCTGGTTTAAATTTTATACTGCTCATGGAGAAATACCAACCTGAGTGTTGATGCCATGGTCAAATTTTTCCGTGGATTTCCAGTTTTTGTGCTTGGTAGCTCTTGCCTGCTCTATTAAAATTAATAAACCCCACCTCTAGTTTCTATTAGCACATTAAACAATAAGTTGTCATTTACTTTTTCATAACTGTTTAGAAATTAAGATGGGTGATTTTTTAAGAGGGATGAGTCTAAAATTTATAGAGTTTATAGGTTGAGTAATAGAGTGACTTTTGAGGTTGAAAAAGACTTAATGTTAGATGAGTTGGATGTACTTACTAATTACATAGATATACTATCTACTTGTTGTGATAAAGTTGTAACATTTGAAAGTTAATTTTTTTTATTTTTTTTAAACTTTTCATTTGAGAGTAAAACATTCAAAAAAATCTTAACTTATTTTTTGAGGCTATTTATCACTTCTTTGAGTTTAAATAACCGCACTCAAATTTAACCCATATCTTCTCTCCCATTTGAGAGTGAGAAGTTATGAGGGTTGGGAGGAAGAATTAGAATTCTGCCTATCTGTGTAAGTTCCCGCTGTCAGCTTGGCAACCAAAAGCATTAGGTAGTTTGTTTCAGAGTAGTTTGTTTCAGAGGCGGACCCAAAGGTGGGCTGTCTTAAATTCATTTTTATTTTTTTTTCTTTTTCAGATATTGTGTTAGACGCCCTTCTATTTTGGCTTTCTTTTAGCAAATTTATTACTAGTTCTACTCCTGATTTAGTAGAGAATACTGTTTTATTCTTTTGGGAAATGCATATAATTCATAAGTATATGTTAAAAAAATTGTAACCCACCCCAAATTTATACCTGATTCCGTCCCTGATTTGCTTGCAAATTACTCAACAACAAACTACCACTCAAAGACTGACAGAGAGAGACACCCAAATTAGCCCAGGTTGTGTAATGTGTATGTTGTCTTCCAGAGACCAAGCACACTTTATTCACTGACTGTTTGGCCTTCAAGGAGTACATCACACAACTCTCTGCTTGGTAATGGGTTAAGATCAATGATCTAATAAGGGGACTACTTAAGGGGAGGTGTGTGGGGACAAAATCAAGCACACAGTTCTCCATCATGCCCTGTGGTGTTGGTGGAAGAGAAGAAACACTGTAGCACTCAAACCTGGAGGAGAAGAAGAAAGTATTCAACAAAATGTCGAAGCTCACCTGACTTTGGAACAAATCAGGATTAAACTCAAAACTGTGGAACCTGAACCTGAGCTATTAATTCATTGGCTTATCCATTGAAGAGTTAGCAACATCCAGGGTATTACCGAGGCACGGATATTGGAGCACTGAGAATTGATTAAAACACACATCAAAAATTACAAAGAGTGTCATTGTCTTTTTTTTGACACTTTTAGTTCCCAGAGAATAGTTCAAAATGCCCCTCTTCCGTCTTCTTCTTCATCCTTCTTCATCCCCAGAGAAAAAACGCTATGGCCGTCGCTTCTCCTCCTCTGAAGCTCGAGAGCGAGCGAGATGCTTTAGGAGTTGTTGCTGGCTCTCTTGGGTTACACTGGAGATTTTGCGATCTATGAAAGGAAGCAATCCAAAGCCCTAGGTATCTCCAATCCCTAAATCGCCCCTGACGTGCCCTCCTTCAAGCTCGTTGTCAATCTCTCCTTCATCCAACCACCAGAAAGGAGGCCTCTTTTTCTCTCATCAGTTACTGAACTCAGTGTCAAGTTGCATAATTAGCTGATTCAGTGGAGCATTTGATTGATAAATTTTACTGTATTTCGGCCCAAATTTTGTGAACAACAGACTGAGGATTTATAGTGAGGTCGAAATAAGAAGAAATTTAAGCTGGAGCTTTAAGAAAGCATTAGTTGGGGAAGGAGGGGGTTAGAGAGGAGGAGGGCAGGGCTTGGGGAGGAGGCGGCGGAGGGGCAGGCTGGGGGAGGGGGAGAAAGCGGAGGAGGGCAGGGCTGGGGGAGGAGGCGGCGGAGGGGCAGGTTGGGGGAGGGGGAGAGAGAGGAGGACGGGTACTTTTAGAATATTTTAAAAAAAAAGTGTGTGTTTTGGGAGTGCAACTAATCACACCCACATAATTGCTTAACAACACCCACATTTTAAGAATAAAAGTTGTTGGACAGTTTTAACCTTAAATTAAAAATCCAGAATAGACATTGATTAACTCTAAAATTACAACTAGAGGAAATTCTATTTCCAAACACACACAAATAATTGCTGAATACACTCATTCAAAACATACTCCTAATCAATCGAGCTTCTATTTTATTTTTTAAATATATGCTTTTTCTCCACCTACACAAACCCTAAAAAATTTCGCGTCTATAGCGTCATATTTTCACATTGGTAGTTATGGACAAACAAATAATATCATAAAAGCATTACAATGATCAAAAAATAAGTTTCTCCTATAATTCATTAAATTAAATTATTTTCTCTCTTTTTGGGTGGTTTTGTATTACTGATTCATCATAAATACTTTGCGGCTGATCTTTCTACACTGTAATGTTACAGAATAAAAACGTGTCACTCTTCCTCTTAATTGGAATTTATTAGTTTTTATTTTTTTATTTTTAAATTTTAGATTATTGCGTAAAAATTAAATATCTATGATCTTAATAAATAAACTTACATATTTTTTTGTTAATGTAGCACATTATAGATTCAACTTCCCAGTCAGTAGGGTTTAGACTTTTTTTATAATTTTTTAAAAAAGATGTTTTTAAAAAAAAAGATTGAACAGTTTGATAAAAAAAATATAACCAAAATAATCTAGTAATACAACTCAATACAATACACATGTAACACAATACTAAATAATTTGCCATCCATAATACATGTCTTTTCTTCTGTTAGAAAAAAATATATGCATGAAATATAATATGTATTAACACTATTCTAACAAACTAATTAATGCAAACCTTTATACGTGTTGACGTCGTACACAATACTGGATGTCGATCAATCTGATAAGTCATATTTTTTAACTAAATTTGAGTTAAAAACATTACTTAAAAAAATCTACTCTTGAAGATTTTGTTATTTTTGGCAGACAAATCATTGAATAGAGTTGCTTTCAAGATGCGTTCTTCTCAGTTTAAAAAATACAATCGCATAATTATGCTGACAGCGTCTTCACAACTAATTTCACAAGTCTCTATCTATAACAATTAAATGTTTAATTTATAGTTTTCATTTGTATTTTCAAAAAAATAAAGGAAAAAGGACAAGAACACAAAATCAAAGCACATCCTAAAAACACAACAACAAACAACAATATATATATTAAATGTGCCAAAAAAAATAAAGAAAAAAATCAAAGTATATCTTTTATTTTTCCACCATAAATAATTTCTTTCTTTCTTTTTTAATTTCCTCACTAATATATATAATTAAAAGACAAACATTACTTAAAAAATGCTTTATGTTGATTATAGATATTTGATAATATTTTTGTTCTAAGGATGAGAATGAAAAATTCAATGAACTTGCCTATGATCCATAGATTGATTTATCAAATGTACTTCTTTTACTTCTATATAATTTCTAAATTGTCTTTAAGTACTATATGAAGATTATATTTATTATTTCAATTAAATAAAATATGAAGAGTTAGTCAATAAACTATATGAAAAAATGAAAAAGAGCGACATTTTGTGTTGTGTCATTCACATGAGAAGACAACTGTTGTTGTGCCGCCGACAACAACCCCACAGAGGAACCCTAGATCTCCAAAGCACAGAAGAACAGTACCACAACCAGCACAAACAAAACAATCTAGAGAAAGAGCACAAAACACAGATTTAACGAGGTTCGGCCTTGTCGCCTACATTCCCGGGGCAAGAAAGGGGGAGGGTTTTTATTGATTTCAACAAATCAATACTTACAGCAATGGGGATCGGGAAAGTTCTGCCTCTGCTCTACTCTCCTCCACAATTGCTCTCACAAACCCCTCACAAAGATCCTCTCAAGATGCCTCTCAAGATACAAGATGACACCTCCAAGATTCCAAACCCTAGAAATTCCACACAACCTTTAAATAGGGTTCAAAAATAACCCTTTCCGAAATAGGCAAACCCGACTGTCGGTCGACCGGCCGGTCGACCGACCCTATGCACCGGTCGACCGTTCCCAACCGAGAGTTGGGTCACTTGAGTCGGTCGACCGCCCGGTCGACCGATCTCTTCCTGCGGTCGACCGGACCGGTCGACCGCTACGCTGTGCATGTCAGCGTGCACATCGGTCGACCGGACCAGTCGACCGAGCCACTGCTTCTGTCGACGGTCGACCGGGCCGGTCGACCGTTACCCTGTTCTGCTGTTTTCTGCTGCTGCTGAATTATGGATTTCCTTATTCTCTTCGTCGACTCTTCGACGACTTCCTCCCCCAACAATTCTCCACCTCGGTGAAGATTTTTTCAAAATCTGAGCCGATCTCCAACGTACCCCAGTCTTTCACCTGACGAAATCGACACACGATCTCGGCAAAATCGACACACGATCTCGGCTTGCGCGCACCGGACGAAATTGACACACGATCTCGGCTTGGAATCTGCAGCTCAGCTATCCACTGGAAAGCACCGCACATGCCTTCCCTACACTTCACCTTAGGAGAACTTCCATACATGCCGATCACCAACATGGCTTCTACTCCGCACTTCACGACCTCACGAAGACTTCCTCATGAGCCAACACTGACTCTCCAACTGACTAGCTCTATCTAGTCTACCTGTCTTCCACTGACGGTCCAACCAAGTCTGCGTAGAGTACACCAAACACCATCATCGGCTTCAACTGGATACACACCACTCCTTATGCAAGCTCATCATCTTCTCACCGGAAGATCAACCTGTTCATCGAGATCACAACACCTCACCACTACGTGAGATCCAACTGGCCACAACACTTCACCTCTACGTGAAGCCTCTCCACCTCTACGTGAAGTTCCATCGGCCACAACTCTTCACCTCTACGTGAAGATCCAAACTGCTTCTCGAGAACCCAAATAGCTTCATAAGAGTTGCATCACCAAATGGCTGCGCCTTTATGGCTGCCTACGTACCTTTGCCCAAAAGGATCAAGCCAACCGTAGTTCATTTAAATGAGCTCCATCAAGCTCGAACACCGGTACCTGTATTTGCAGCAGCGAACCTGTCAGACTGAGTCATATGAAACTCTTCCCGACCATCATGGAGAACAACGGCCTTCAACTTGAGCTTGTCGCGATCACAAGCTTGAGATTCATGCTTCTTTCCCCACAAGCGTGGTTTCACCTTGGTTCCAATAGCTGCAAGCACCTTGACATCCTTAGCAATGTCTTCAACCTGCTCAGCATCACCCTTAGTTTCATGATCTCCACCCGGTGTCACATCCGATGAAGTCTCCTCTAATGCCGAACCAACTGGAGATGATGGAGTAGCATCAACCTCCACCCGCTGCGATACTTCCTTGGTCTCCGTCCTCTCCACCTGCTGAGAGACGGTGGACTTCAACACTGAAGTCTCTCCAAATGTGACATGCCTGCTCATCACGATCTTCTTGTCTTCGGGGTCCCACAACCTGTAGCTGTTCCTCTTGACACCCAAATACACAAACCTCTTTGCTCGCGGATTCACCTTGCCATTCTTGGCACTAAAGTAGGTCGGACTTCCAAACTCCCGTAGCAAACAATGATCTTGAGCAGCTTTCCCAGACCAAATTTCCAATGGAGCTTTACCTCCTATCGCAGTCGATCTATTCATGAGATGGCTAGCATACTCAGTCGCCTCAGCCCAAAATGACTTGTCCAATCCTGCATTAGACAACAACCACCGAACCTTCTCCAGCAAGGAACGGTTTACATCCTTAGCCAACTCATCTGTACATGTTGTGAAGTGAGTAACAATTCCGGTGTTCTGGCCAAATCGTAGGAATTGGTTCATGTCCTTTCCAACATTACCAATCTTCAGCTCCTTTATCTTCCTACCTATCTGCCTCTCTATTCTTCCTTTCCACTTCACCAATATATCTAGGGCTTCACTACTTTGTCTCATTGGATATATCCAACAATGCCTAGATACACTATCAACGAAAGAGACAAAGTACCTGTGACCTCCAAGCGATGCCGTCTTAGCAGGTCCCCAAATGCACACATGAACACAATCAAGAAGACCTTCATTGTGGTGAGTACTGGTGCTGAATCTCACCTTCTTCTTGTCCAGAACGCTGTGTTCGCCTTCCAACGTGCAGGTAGCAGCACCTTCCAGTAATTCCTTCTTTGCAGGAGCTTGCAAAGACTTTTCTTCTTCCTGTCCGACCTTTCCCTGCCAGACCTCCGGGCCACCATCATCTGAGGAACTGAAAGTCTCCACCTGATCTGTAATCGTACTACCCTTCAAGTAGTAGAGATTGTCTCGGTGGACGCCCTTCATCACCACCATCGAGCCCTTGATCATCCTGAGATCGCCATCTCGAACAGATATCACCATGCCCGACGTTTCCAAAGCTCCAACGGAGATTAGATTTCTCTTCAACTGAGGTACATACCTCACTCCCTTCAGCTCCCTTACCATCCCATCAAACATCCTGATTCGGATTGTACCTACACCCTCCATGCTACATGGGTGATCATCGCCCATAACGACCGAACACCCCTCCAGCTTCTCAAAGCTAGAAAACCAACCCCGATTAGGCAACGCATGGTATGTTGTACCTGTATCCAAAATCCACTCATTTTCTCCTGAGTGTCCAACGATGGGAGTAATGACTGAAAACGAGAAACCTGACGAGTCCGAATCTGATCCATCTGCCTGTGAATTACTCCTCTGAGTATTCGTCACCTTTGCAAGATTTGCTTCAGCCTTCGACTCCTTCTTCTTCCCTTTGAACTTCGGACAGTCCACTTTCCAGTGTCCTATTTCTCTGCAGAAAGCACACTGATTCTTCCTCAGATCCCTATAGCCCGATCTGGACTTTGATCTTCATCTTTCTTCACTGTCCTTCCTAGATGAACCCCTGCTTCTTACCGCTAGCGCCTCTGCTGACGAGCTTGACTGAGAAGGCTGTCTCTCCTTTCTCCTCGTCTCAAAGTTTGCCAATGCAGATGACACCTCATGATAGTCCAGAGTCTGTCTACCATTTATAAAGGTTAATATGAATGTCTCATACTCCTCTGCTGGAAGTGAGTTCAGGAGGATTACAGCCTTGTCTTCCTCATCTACCTTGACATCCACGTTCACCAAATCTGTAAGAAGCTTCGTGTAGTGGTTGATATGCTCATTCACGGAGCACCCCTTCTTCATCTGAAACCCATGCAGCTTGCTCTTCAGCTGCAATCGCGATTCCACACTTTTGGTCAGATATTTCTTCTCAAGGGCCTCCCACAACTGCCTCGCAGATGTCTCGTGTAACACAAGATATTTGATGTCTTGTGTTAGACACGACGTAATCAACCCACACGCAGACCTGTTCATCTTCTCCCACTCTTCTTCAGTGGTTTTTCCTCGTCTCTTCTCCAGAAGTAGAGTGTCCTCGAGGTTCGATGCATTCAGGGCATCCATAACCTCACACCTCCACATCCCAAAATTATTTGTGCCGTTAAACTTCACCACGTCTATCCTCGGATGAGGATTCATGGTCTTAACCGATGTACTTTCTTCTGCCATTTATCTAACTGAAACCTCTATGTATGCGGAAAACCAACTGGAAATAGATCACAACTTCGATAAAAAAATCAGATTTTTACCTTCTTTCCAAAACCCTAGATTGAGTTTCTGACCGGATCTACTCCACCAATGATTCCCTGAGCACTCCTTGTGTTGTTCTGAGGTCGACTCACGATCCCACGAACAAGACTACCGCTGATCTGAGATCGACACACGATCTCCACTGAATCAGCTCCCGAAGCCCTCCGAATCTCCAGAAAAATCCCAAGCGAAACCTGGGAAGCTCTGATACCACTTGTTGTGCCGCCGACAACAACCCCACAGAGGAACCCTAGATCTCCAAAGCACAGAAGAACAGTACCACAACCAGCACAAACAAAACAATCCAGAGAAAGAGCACAAAACACAGATTTAATGAGGTTCGGCCTTGTCGCCTACGTCCTCGGGGCAAGAAAGGGGGAGGGTTTTTATTGATTTCAACAAATCAATACTTACAGCAATGGGGATCGAGAAAGTTCTGCCTCTGCTCTACTCTCCTCCACAATTGCTCTCACAAACCCATCACAAAGATCCTCTCAAGATGCCTCTCAAGATACAAGATGACACCTCCAAGATTCCAAACCCTAGAAATTCCACACAACCCTTAAATAGGGTTCAAAATAACCCTTTCTGAAACAGGCAGACCCGACTGTCGGTCGACCGGCCGGTCGACCGACCCTATGCACCGGTCGACCGGGCCGGTCGACCGTTCCCAACCGAGAGTTGGGTCACTTGAGTCGGTCGACCGCCCGGTCGATCGATCTCTTCCTGTGGTCGACCGGACCGGTCGACCGCTACGCTGTGCATGTCAGCGTGCACATCGGTCGACCGGACCGGTCGACCGAGCCACTGCTTCTGCCGACGGTCGACCGGGCCGGTCGACCGTTACCCTGTTCTGTTGTTTTCTACTGCTGCTGAATTCTGGATTTCCTTCTTCTCTTCGTCGACTCTTCGACGACTTCCTCCCCCAACAACTGCAGCAATAACTCAAAAGAGTAAGAGATCATGGAAGAACACCTTTTTCTTCGAGAGGAACTTTCAAAGAAAGTAACTGCCTCTAAACTGCAAATTTCCTCCACGCAACAATTTTTTCAAGAAAAGGAGCCCAAATGAGTGTGTCATAGATTAAATGAAATATAATAGCTCATGAATGCTGAGTGTCCAAATTCAGAAATTATAATTAAGAATGTTGAGAGCCATAGATAGAGAATTGAGAGAGAGGTAGAATATTTCTGATGAGAGAGGGAAGGCTGAATTGGTATTTTGAAATTTTAATTTGACTTAAGTTGTGAAGGGTAGATTATGAAAAGTGAGGGAGTATTTTTAGAAATTTTGTGGGTGTATTAAGTACATGAGTGTGTTAAGCAATTCTGTGAGTGTGTATAACCACACTCGTGTTTTGGTTAACTTTCTGGGTGCACTAATCTGACGTGTCTTAATTATTTCTGTATGTGCCAATATCTGTGCTTATCATTTAGGCTTCCAATGTTGCGCTACTTTGTATTCCGTCATGTAGACTTTATCTTTGTTAGTATTCAAAAACCAGGAGGAAAACTCACTAAGAAGCTTCTAGACTAGTTTCACATCTGATCAGAAACTCAAAAATCGTTCAGACAAAAATGTCCTTCAGTTACCGTATAAGGTACTTCCACTTAAACATTTGTTTTCTTCTTGCTCTTCTACCTCGGCGTCGTTCTAGGTCTCCATCTCGACTTTATTTTTGGCCTCTACCCATGACCAGTCCTGGGTTTTCAAAGGCCCATGTCAAATGTAGAAAATTTGCCTTTATATAAGCATACTATTTTTTTTTTTTTTTGAGAAAGAATAAACATACTATTTAGACTTTTTTCCCATGCGATAGATATACTAATTAGTAGCATAATGAATGAAATTGGAAAGAGGCTACTTAAACATGAAAGTATTTACACAGATCCTAAAAATACACATATTGGGTGTCAACAAGAAAAATAGAATACTTAAACATGGATGTATGATGTTTAGAAATTAGAATGAGACCATTCTTTGAAATAGTATCAAACACCCCCAAAACATTGCAGCATGAACATTGAAGAGACAAATACAGAATGCTTTTGTAAATCAGATTTGATGACAACAAGAATGAATATTATTATTTAAACATACACAAATGCATGATTATTAGAATGAGACCATTCACAAAATCTTAAATTTACTAGACAACATACAATTCAAATGTATAAAAAAACAAAAATTGCACAAAGTTTGAGACATTGTACAAGATGACAAAAAGAACCGAGACTAGTTAAACACAAACCCATAATGATCAAAATGAGACTGATTGAAAAATCCCAAAATTGACTTGGCAACCTCCAACTCAAAGTTATGTATAAAAACTAAAAATAATGAAAACTCGTCTAAGATATAAGCACAAGAAGCACGAAAAATCATACCTTTAGCATCAGACTGAGTTTTGCACAGAACTCATTTGAGAAATGCAAAATCAAGACAAAAGCAAAAAGGCCACACTTAATTCTGGATGTAATCCATTTAAGAGAATACAATACCGAGACAAGAAACAAAAACTCACAAGAAACATGAAGGTATACAAGTAAAATGAGATTGAAACTGAATGAGAACAATAGACTTTACATTTGAGATCGGCGATGGATATGTCATGAGGAGAAACTCTTAAAATTTATTTATTATAGAAGAGGATAAACTGCATCTATGTAAGATCTAAATAGCATGCATGATGAATCTTAATAGAGGAGTTTTAGATGACATTTCTCTTCGAGGGATGAAGAACTGTATCTAGATCTGAATTGTCACTGTAGAGAATCAGATGGAGAGCTTTCTCTCTGCTAAACCTAACCTCCGATGGGTGAAGAATAATACGTGGCTGCAGAGAGGGACTTCCTCTCTCTATATATAACCCTTTGATTAGTGGCCTTCCCATAATACCCCTAAGCCTAATAAGAGAGTAGTACTAGGTCACACCGACCTTTATAACTTAGTGCACCCATTAGACACACCTAATATGTTGAACAACGTAAGTTGTACGTGTGTTATGATATGAGATAGGAAATAAGGTATGGATTGAATCAGCGAATATGTTACAATCTCCCACTCGAGACATACCTGACTGAAATTTTTGAAAAAATATTTATTTTGAAAAATTTTAATCTCCCATATCACAATTTTATTTTACAAGCGGATGATCATTCTTTGATTTTTGAAAAAATCTACACGTGAAATTTACCATTAGTCATGGTGAACTCAAACCATTGGCACTCTACGACTGAGAGGATGACTAGCACGGTTCACGGACAAATTTCGGTCAAGCTTTATGCTTTTGCCTAATTTGTATCGTAGACTTTCAGGCTAATGACTCTAATAGTTTTCGAAATGATACTTTATTGGTGGCGTTTAGAACGTATATGGCAAATGTACATGTAGTGGGGATAATACATTTTCATAAGTGTCTTGCAACGTGTGCTCACCAAACACACGTCATTTGAATACTTAGACGACCGTCATGCGAATACCATCTCTCATATTTAGATGAAAGCTTAAGGTCGAAGAGCCTACCCACGTCCAACCCAAACGATCTTGAGAATACTTAATAGTCTTCTCTAAAGGCACTTCATACTTTAACATGTACAATTGCACAACTTTAATATTATAAATACGCATTTAATAATATCAGCTGAAATAAAACACCATATAATAACTGTAAGACATCATAATAACTTTATGAGAAAAATCTCATGAAACTGAAATATAGAATGTACTAAAAATACAAATAGCATTATTGAAAAATTGACATAAAAAACTCTCACTCAAAAGGACAATCATGAATATACTCCTACTCAGAAAAATAATAATCTGAATGACTCTAGGACCCCATGGTTGCGTGATTTCCCTGAAAGGTGGTCACTGAGAGTTCTTTGGTGAGTGAGTCTGCAATATTCTCTACTGTAGACTTATGCAATATGTAAATAAGTTTTCTCTTACAATTGGATCTTTTTCCTTAGGTTAACCTTTTTTCTTGAGTTAAATTCTCTTCACAGTTCAATTGGTTTACTTTTCTACTAAATTCAGTTAAAAATTTAGTGCATCAAATTGAAAAAAGAGGCTAATGTTAAACAGTCTTACACCTAAAAGAAAAACCTTTCATAATTCAATTTAACTCTTTTGTGTTGTCAACCTAAAGTTAAGGTGCAAAAATGAAACCATTCAATGAGCAATGCATAATTTCACTCAGTTATCCGATCACAAGACCACAATATACCATGTTATATCAATAGCTAAATCAACTATATGAGTCATAAGTGATCTAATCAATCAATACATTATTCAACACTTAGAAGGTACTTCCTCTACTAAGCTAAAGAGCTCTTATAGGATCAAAATATAATGATAGGTACAAGAATAATATCACTCTATATTACAACAGAAGATGATTGAAATCGGGTATGGTGTTCTTAGTAGCAATGTCTTAATCTTTCAGAAATCTACAGAAATGTTCATAGTGTTGATTGTTCTGATCGATCTCGTCATTATTCTCCCTCTCAATCAGATCTTACAACCTTTATCTTCCGATTCAACTGTCGCTCAACTTCTAATTGAAAGATCTTAAAAACTTCGAAGAAATCAGATTTCTGATGGAGGAGGAAGACAAAGGCATAATGAGAAAAATCATCAATGAATATGTTAAAATATCTATGACCTCCTTGAGAAGGAGTAGGGAAAGGTCTACAAATATCAGTATGGATAGGTTGAAGTAGATCTTTATTCCTATATGGCTCAAATTTTCTCAATTTGATTAGTTTTCTCGAATACAATCAAAACATGTGAAAAAAATAAGAAAAATCTAAAGAGTCAAGAATACATATCTTCACAAGATAATACAATTTCTCTTTGAAAATATGCCTAAAATATTTATGTCATAACCTAGAGGACTACAAGAAAATTCTAGAGAATTTTGCAGAAGTAAGCAAAATGTTATGAGGAGGACTGACACGTGATTAAAACTGCTCATATGATACATCTAACGTCAGTTTGAATAAACCATCAACCAACAAATCAGAACCGACAAAATTATTATGTAGATTGATAATGAAACTAGATTTATTCAAATTAACAACACAACCAAAATGGTTACAATGGCAATATATCCAAAAGGGAGGCAGTCAGAAATCAAATTAGCCTCAAATATGGCACATAAAAAAGGTTTCTTCTAAATCTAAGGCATGACCAAAATCCAAAACTAGTTTAAAAAGTTCCTATGGATTCCACTTGAACTTTTCTCTTGTCCCCAAATAGTGATGTTCCTTAAGCTTGGTTGTTCGCCTTGCTGTGAACCCCTTCCTTCTTAGATAGCTAAGCCTTATACCTATTGCAATCCTTCTTCATGTGACTTCCTTCTTACAGAAGTAGCAGGTATTGTCACTCTTTGGTGCTGGATTGTTGTTATTAGCTGGAACGATACTCTGATTTTCCTTCCGGTATCCTTTCTGATTTTCATTTTTCTTAAAGCCACTTTTCTTGAAACTTTTCTTACTGGCAGTATTGATAGAGAGGTTCTCCATACCTGACTGAAGAGTCAAGTGTGCAGATTCAGCCTTACCTTTCTTGTGACGCTCTTCTTCTGCAACACATGTGGCAATAAGATCATTCAAACTCCATTCTTTTTCTTAGTTCTGGTAGTGAACTTGGAGCATCTCAAAGCTTTTCGGGAGAGAGAATACCGCCAAGTGAACTATATGGGTGTCACATCGATAGATAAATCAATCTCCCGAAGTTGAAGAAGTAGATTGAAAATCTTTAGGGTATGCATCCTCACACTTTTAGTTTCATCATATTTCAGAGAAAGAAGTTGGCACAGACAACTATATTGCCTGTTCTTGACAGACCCTTCAAACTGATGCTTAATGACCGCAAGCAAATTCTCAGTATTCTCCTTCTCAGAAATTACACCACTCATAAATGGGGTCTATAGAAGACTTAATGTAAACGGTCCCAGTTTTCTAAAGTCCTCAATTAACATAACATTCATTTAAACCGACCGATTATCATAATTATTTTCAAATTCTTAAAAATTTCGGTAGCACCTCCTTTGTAAATATTGGTCGGATGTTATATCCAATACAATACTATACTTTTGACTATATCATCCTACTTATTCTCAATCCAATCACATAACTGAATTCAAAAGTCATCCAGGTAATCATAAAAATGTTTTGGCTTGATATCGCCTACTTATAAAGAAACATAATAACATAAGCTCGAGAGTACCCCTCTCAGCATCCATAAAAATTTAGAAATGATAAATTTCAACTTATCATAATTATCACATTGATAATACACACCTTGATATCACAAACACATAAAAGTATCTCAAATGTCAACTTGGAATGAAGCTATTACTACAGTTCTCTACATATATACAAGATTAACCATCTATCCCACAACCAACATGATCATCTACAATCACAATTATTCTAGAAATACAACATGATTAGATTATAAAAAAAATTGATTGATTCAGAGCGAACTCCGCGCAGCATAGATCAGATCTTTACCTCAATGCAACCTGCAATATACCAGTCTGAGGGGGAGTGAGCTCGACAGCTTAGTGAGTAGAGTAGGAATAAATCAAAAAATGATAACATATTAATGAGAAGCATGAATATACAAGTAATAAGGGTAAATTTGAAAGAGTAAGAAGGCAGAAAGAATCAATGACATCCCATTATTTAATAATCAAGACAAGGTCTCTAGAATTTTTTGGGGACGATCAGACTCTTATGATCATAAATTCCCAATTCCTTTCTTAGATTTTCATTTTTTCGTGTGATAAGATTTATGAGTTATATAAAATAAATTTTTGTTTGCTTGTTTGAACTCGTCTTATGTACACATAGCATGTGTTACTACGTGTCTTGTATTCCACGCTATAATACACCAATCACTATAATTAAGTCATGAACTTAGTTTATGCATTCAGATAACACATACATCACAAGGCATACTTGTATAACATATAATCATATCATACTTCACATATTATAATATCACATCACACTTCAGGTAATGTATGGATTAACATGTACGCTTTCACACATCATATAATATTTCATTATCTCTTATAATAAAATGAAGTTTCACAGTTCCACATCAAGGACAATCATACAACACCATTCATTTTGAATATATACATCGTTACTTTATGACACACGACCCCTCTCATACCCCGTCTTTGCACCCACCGGCTCCTTCCTTCAAGTAACAACACACAATGTCATACCCCGTCTTCACACCTACCAGCTCCCGCTAGCCCTTTCCTTCAATATGTGTGTGTATATCTGTGTGTGTATATGTATATATTTTATATGTGTGTATAT
Source organism: Agave tequilana (assembly GCA_038442645.1). Classification (NCBI taxonomy): domain Eukaryota; kingdom Viridiplantae; phylum Streptophyta; class Magnoliopsida; order Asparagales; family Asparagaceae; genus Agave; species Agave tequilana. The sequence continues at coordinate 16,221 of JAVJIF010012527.1, forward strand.
ATATAACAATAACACCATCTTCCCCCTTCCACCGGCTCCTGCCGGCCCTTCCTTCTAAATTTATATATATAACAACTACATGTATGTACAATACTATAAACAAGCCAAAATGTTACACACCATCCTGTTCATATATTTTTGAGTTTATTTATAACAATAAATTCCGCTTATCCGATTTTTTACTCAAATTCTCAAATATGTAACACATATATACTATTAATTTTATCCGGATATGATCAACAACACAATTAACAAACATACTCAACATGTACATATAAGATCATACACACAGGCAATGCACATAGAATCAATTATTAAACTTCTTCTGATTATGCAACATACTACATGCAATCACACATTAACAATTATACCAATCACTAACAGTAACAATCTATTAATCATTCAAATTCATATATTATTAAGATAACTATTGAGGGAACGCTTACAGCACTGTATAGTCACATAAATTATTATATTAGACATGTATTGCCATTCATATATATGCAACACAATTTTTATATATCATCGTTATGACAGAAGGAAGCAACTTTTCATGGTTTTCTGTTCTCTTAGTTTATCAATTTGGTTCCCAACATTATATCTCTATTCATTGTAAAATCAATTTAAAAACTTATATTATTTCAGTCAATTTATCTGTAACCACTCTCTAGATTGGAGTTCAAAAGAGAGAGAGAATGGTTAAAAAATTCAAAATAGATTCATATTTTCTGCAATACTTAATAGAAATATGTGTTCAATTATAAGCCTGCCTTACTATACCTTTTGTAAGTTCACCTAAAGGGGGGTGAATAGGTGATGGCTAATCTAATGGTCACTTAATGCCTAATAATGCGGAAGCTAAAACAATTATGATCAAATTAAATCTTTTACACTAAACACCACGTATAACCAAAGAGTGTTGCCGAATTCCCCGTGAAGGGCTCTGGACAAACTCCTCTAGATTCCCCTTGAATGGGTTGAAGTGCCGCGTTGGCTCTCTTGGTTGAATACAAGTGTTAGCAACAATCCCAAGCAATATATCAATATGAGCACAAGGAATATATCAAGCATGTAAAGATTAACACTATAATTGAATGCAAGATATAAAAGAGATAGAGAGAGAGAATGAGCAATCGCAAACACAAGGGTATGTTTCGAGGTTCGAGCACACTTGCTCTACATCCCCGCCTTCGAGACACGAAGGATTTCACTATGCAAGATCCCAATGGATCTCTCCTCGGTGCCGCAACACCTATAAGCCCTCGGACTCTCTAGTCTCTTACACACCGCAAGCCCACCGGCTCGCCGAGGCCGCACCTCAATCAACAAAAGTTCGCACCCGAACTCTAAAACACCGCGAGTACACTTGCCCGCCTCCTCAAAGAACAAGAAAAGATCTCTTGGTGATCTAAACACTTTGATCACCAAAAACTCTCACTACAACACTCCTATAAGATGAATAGCTCAATGGATGCTCAAGTGTTGGTGTGAGAAAAACAAGGATGAGAAAGGTGGAGGAAAACTCAAAGAATCACTTTTACACTCTTGATAAAAACTCTCCTTTTAATTGGAAGTATTGGCTCTAAATTTTGTAGAGAAAAACCTCTGAAAGGAGTAGGAAAAACTGGCTCTAAAACTTCTCCAAAATCTTGGTGAAAACAATGACCAAACCCCCAAATATATAGGCCAGAAAAAATATAGCCGTTGGGGTCTGTCAGGCCTGCCGGTCGACCGGGTCGGTCGACCGCCAACGGTCAGAAATCTGACCGTTGGAGCCACGGTCGACCGCCCGGGTCGACCGAGCCACTGGAGCAGAGAGTCGAACTCTCTGTCGGTCGACCCGTACGGTCGGCCGAAATTTCCAGAAAGCAGAGCTCTCTGGAGCGGTCGACCGGCACGGTCGGCCGTCCTCCAGTGCACAAAGGCGTGCACGCTGTGCACGTCGGTCGACCCGAGCCGGTCGACCGACTTCAAAGTTAGTCGACTAGAAAGGTTATAAGTCGACTATCTGAAGCCTGAAAACAGAAATCTGGGATTTAAAAAGTTGGTCTTTTGGCTTGTATAAAAATCCCATAAATACTTAAAAATTCTACATAAATAGTTTTACCAATATACTTTGATATAAAAACATGCTTGCACAAAATCAAGGCATGTTATAAAAGATTGGCCTATCTTTGTAACTTGAAAATATTTGGCTCATGATAAAAAATTGTTTTTCCAAAACAATATTTTTTCCAAAACATGTTTTTCCAAATCTTCATCAAATACAAAAACAAGATATACTTTTAAAGCATAGTGTGTATGGATATGATCCACTACACAATTAAGATGAAATATATATGTTTTTGGCATTAAGCTCTAAATATGGTTTTGGATAAAAGATATGCATAAGAAATTTCAAAAACCAAAAAGTATTTTTCCAAAATGAAAATCTTTTCTAAACTGAAAATTCTTTTATGAAAAGACAATAAAATCAAGAGTGTGTGTGTGTGATATGAACTTGAGCAATCCACCAACTATTCTATCCTTTACATTTTAACTAAAACAAACTAAATCTTATACCTAGACGCAAGTCTTCATCTTCTTGAAGTCTTCACGTGAAGGCTTCTCATCTTCTTGACTTGGTCTAAGCTTGATCCAAAAGCTCCTTGAATCACATCGTGCTAGCCCCAAATCTTGACATTTTATCCTTTGTTGAGCTATGCACCTACTAAGATCTTGATCATAAATCTGTCACTAATTAAGCACAAGATCATTAGTATACATAACTTCATGAGTTGATCATCATCAAAACTAGAGTGATGGGCCTTTGGGCCAACAATCTCCCCCTTTTTGATGATGACAAAACTCATGAAGTTATATATGCATGGATTAAAGTTAAGCTTCAAGGAAGCTTCCCCTTAACTCATGCATCACAAGAAATAAATAGATATGACAATGAAGCTCATAAACATGTATGCAATGTATGGAGATAAAACATGAAATCCTTTTTCTCCTAGTTGCAATACAAAACATATATGCATAACTAACAAGGAAGACAAATACTTCTCCCCCTTAAGCAATAAAACATGCATATATAATACTCAAATACTTCTCCCCCTTTTTGTCAATCATCAACAAAGGGTTCAAAGTAAAATAAATCAAACAAATTTTTCTCCCCCTTTTTGTCAAAAACAAAGAGATCAAGAAGGGGTAAATACAAAGCAATCAATAAAGATTTATATGCGATATACATTCATGAAGAGGAAGACGCTAAGTTAGCTTCCCTACACATATACATTACATGAAGGAGGGATGAACGCATATTATGTAATGCATAAGAGGAGATGTGAAGCTCCCCCTACACACGTATATCATATAAAGAAGAGTTGTCAAGCTCCTCAATTTATAATATACTCAACATGAATCCATATGTAAGAGAGATGTTAAGCTCTCCTTGCATATAGGAAATACAAATCAAACATTTTGAATTTTTCTTTAAAATTTTGAACTTTCTTAATAAAACACATTTTGAGATATCAAGTAAACATATTTTTTTTTATTTTGATATCAATTTTGAAAACATATTGCATAAGCTTTAAGAATTACCAATTGAAAGTTGAATTAAGCTTAGCATATACAATGTGCGTTAAGAACAATTGATTCATTCTCTTAAAGCACAAATAGATCACATGTATGAAAAGATAATACCAATAGAAATTGATATAATTTAAATTTGAAAGCATTCATACATACAATCAAAATATGAGTATATAAAAATCATATTGATACCAATTGAAAATATCCAATGATACCAATTGAAGAGTAAGCTTATCATATACTCTACCATATGAAGAATTTGCACTAGTTAATATGAAAATATTTTAAAACTAGTACGAAATCCTTCAAGTAAGAAATAAAGCAAAAATGTCAATTAATCTCAATATTTCTTTAAATCATCACACATTTTTTATAAAAAAAATAAAATTATATTTCAAGATATATGTATGTTTTGACAACACAATAAGTATACATACATATCTCTTAAACACAATTGAGTCCATATAAATAGATTTGCATTAAAGGCAAATGACTCAAGAGGTATACATGTATATCTTAAAGTTTGGCAAAATACACATATACATGAAATGAAAACACATAATCATAAATCAAATCCAAAAAGTGAGAATACAAGTTTAAAAATGTACGTATCATCAAAACCAAGCAATACAAGCACATTTCATGGGTTCAAATAAGCATTCAAGCACAAATATAAATAGATTTATTTGTGGCCCACGATATGTACAAGTATAAATCCTAGTGTTGATAAAAAAAACTAACATTTAAACTAATATTCAATACATGAAGCATCAAATCTTTTAGATCACAAAAGATTTTATCCAAATAATTGAAGTAAAGTAGGATCATGTGGAAATCTTATAAATTAATAGAAGAATAGATAACTAGTTTAAATTGATTTTGAATAACTAGTTAAAGATCCTTCAAATAACATCAAATCATATGTTTTTCATAAAACATAACTAGATACACAAAAAATTTAAGCACTCATGGTCTATAAGGCTCAAAATGATTTTAACAAAGTGTGAGTGTTAAACGATCATGTAAATAGCATTTTTATGAAAATAGTCAATGAAGCTCAAAAAGATCATAAGTCACATTTTTAACAAAAAACACGAAAAATCATTTTTTCATCAAAACACTAATCTTTATGGTATATGTATGATTTATCCAATTCTAGCAATATGCATACATATCCCAAATAAAAGAGTCTATTAATGATGTTTGCATGAAGGCAAGAGACTCACGGGTATACATGTATATTTATTAAATTTGAATCAAAAATACATATACATGAAGTAAAGCATAAAAATTGGCAAAGCATGTATAAATGAGAATCATCAAACTAGATTATACATATGCATATAGTGGATACAAATGAGCATGAAGTTCAAATATTATGAGTCAATTGTAGTACACTATTCATATATGTATAAATGCAAGTTTGACACATTCTACATCTAAGCATGTAAATACCACAAGAAGCACAAAGATACATAAAACATGAACATGCTCAAAATAATATGAATGAACAAGCATGAACATAAATAAAATGGGAGTTTAGAAATTGTTACCAACTCTAAAGCTCCAATCATGGTGGTTGTCCCACCAAAATCTCCTTGATAGCGATGCATCAATAGGTGTGTCCATCAAGTCCATTTGCATCCACTACCAAAGCACCAATCCTCTCACGACTTGTGAGAGCCCTCACCTACATCAAAAGCATGGGGTGGGGGTTTTGGTACCCATATTTTCTTGGGTCCTTGGGGGTTAGTCTTGTGGTAAGGCACCCAAAATCTTTTATTTTTAGCAAAATTAAAATAATGCAACTTGTCATAACAAAATTTTGCTAAATGACCTTTGCGGCCACAATGTGTACATATGTACACCTTAGTATGCTTATGTGTAGGAGTGTGATCATGGTGTGCAACATAAGCATGATGATGTGCATGAATGGATGGAGTTTGTTTCTTTGAAAACAAAGACTCCAATTTAGTATGATTGAATGCACATGTGCTCAAATTAGAGCTCAAACTATCTATTTTATTTTTCAACATATTTATCTCATTAGTGGTGGCATGTAAAGCATGATGAGATAAAGAATCATTCTTCTTTTTCTTTTGAAAAACATTATCTTTTTCTTTTTCAACAAATTTTCTTTTTAAAGACTTATTTTCTTGAAAAGCGACTTCCTTTTGTTTTTCCACCAAATCAATTTTATTTTTCAAAATAGTGTTCCCTTCACACAAATCATTTAATTTAGACATAAGGGAAACATTCTCATTTTTTAAAACTTCATTTTCTTTTTCCAAGCATGCAATCTTAGATTTGAAAGAATCATTTTCTTTATACATGCAATCAAAATTCTTTTTCAAATTTTTGTTGTCTTTTTCTAACATGCAATGTTAGATTTAAATGAATCTTGTTCTATATGCATGCAATCAACTTTCTTTTTCAAATTTTTATTTTCTTTCTTAATCATGTCATATTTTTCAAGCAATAGATGACAAAAAGTAGATAGCTCATCATATGACATGTCTTCATCATCGGACTCGGTGTTTACCTCAAGGGGGTTATCCCCTTGGACCATATAACACACGTTGGAGGTGTCGCTTCCAACGTCCGAATCACTCCCGGCATAATATAGATCCTTTTCGCCAAGGGAGGTGATGATGTTCCAAACTACAAAAGCCGAAACAATATTAGAAACCCTAGATAAATAATCATCATTTAGGGTTGATTTAAGAGCATGAAGGGCTTTTGAGTTAGCCTCAAAATACTTGCTATTATTAACATAAGAATCATTAGTGGTAGCAAGATATACATGAATGCCTAAGGCCTTGAGGTACAATGACATCTTAACCTTCCAAATTTGGATGTTAAGAATGTCAAAAGTGGGTGGTGACATGAAGTCCATGGTGTGTGTACAAATCTTGTGATTAGCCAAAAAATGAGGATCTTTAACTCTAGATTGTTAGACCCAAATCAGAGTACCAAGCTCTGATACCAATTGTAAGTTCACCTAGAGGGGGGTGAATAGGTGATGGCTAATCTAATGGTCACTTAATGCCTAATAATGCGGAAGCTAAAACAATTATGACCAAATTAAATCTTTTACACTAAACACCACGTATAACCAAAGAGTGTTGCCGAATTCCCCGTGAAGGGCTCTGGACAAACTCCTCTAGATTCCCCTTGAATGGGTTGAGGTGCCGCGTTGGCTCTCTTGGTTGAATACAAGTGTTAGCAACAATCCCAAGCAATATATCAATATGAGCACAAGGAATATATCAAGCATGTAAAGATTAACACTATAATTGAATGCAAGATATAAAAGAGATAGAGAGAGAGAGAGAGAATGAACAATCGCAAACACAAGGGTATGTTTCGAGGTTCGAGCACACTTGCTCTACATTCCCGCCTTCGACACACGAAGGATTTCACTATGCAAGATCCCAATGGATCTCTCCTCGGTGCCGCAACACCTACAAGCCCTCGGACTCTCTAGTCCCTTACACACCGCAAGCCCACCGGCTCGCCGAGGCCGCACCTCAATCAACAAGAGTTCGCACCCGAACTCTAAAACACCGCGAGTACACTTGCCCGCCTCCTCAAAGAACAAAAAAAGATCTCTTGGTGATCTAAACACTTTGATCACCAAAAACTCTCACTACAACACTCCTATAAGATGAATAGCTCAATGGATGCTCAAGTGTTGGTGTGAGAAAAACAAGGATGAGAAAGGTGGAGGAAACTCAAAGAATCACTTTTACACTCTTGATAAAAACTCTCCTTTTAATTGGAAGTATTGACTCTAAATTTTGTGGAGAAAAACCTCTGAAAGGAGTAGGAAAAACTGGCTCTAAAACTTCTCCAAAATCTTGGTGAAAACAATGACCAAACCCCCAAATATATAGGCCAGAAAAATATAGCCGTTGGGGTCTGTCAGGCCTGCCGGTCGACCGGGTCGGTCGACCGCCAACGGTCAGAAATTCGACCGTTGGAGCCACGGTCGACCGCCCGGGTTGACCTAGCCACTGGAGCAGAGAGTCGAACTCTCTGTCGGTCGACCCGTATGGTCGGCCGAAATTTCCAGAGAGCAGAGCTCTCTGGAGCGGTCGACCGGCACGGTCGGCCGTCCTCCAGTGCACAAAGCGTGCACGCTGTGCACGTCGGTCGACCCGAGCCGGTCGACCGACTTCAGAGTTAGTCGACTAGAAAGGTTATAAGTCGACTATCTGAAGCCTGAAAACAGAAATCTGGGATTTAAAAAGTTGGTCTTTTGGCTTGTATAAAAATCCCATAAATACTTAAAAATTCTACATAAATAGTTTTACCAATATACTTTGATATACAAACATGCTTGCACAAAATCAAGGCATGTTATAAAAGATTGGCCTATCTTTGTAACTTGGAAATATTTGGCTCATGATAAAAAATTATTTTTCCAAACAATATTTTTTCCAAAACATGTTTTTCCAAATCTTCATCAAATACAAAAACAAGATATACTTTTAAAGCATAGTGTGTATGGATATGATCCACTACACAATTAAGATGAAATATCTATGTTTTTGGCATTAAGCTCTAAATATGGTTTTGGATAAAAGATATGCATAAGAAATTCCAAAAACCAAAAAGTATTTTTCCAAAATGAAAGTCTTTTCTAAACTGAAAATTCTTTTATGAAAAGACAATAAAATCAAGAGTGTGTGTGTGTGATATGAACTTGAGCAATCCACCAACTATTCTATCCTTTACATTTTAACTAAAACAAACTAAATCTTATACCTAGACACAAGTCTTCATCTTCTTGAAGTCTTCACGTGAAGGCTTCTCATCTTCTTGACTTGGTCCAAGCTTGATCCAAAAGCTCCTTGGATCACACCGTGCTATCTCCAAATCTTGACATTTTATCCTTTGTTGAGCTATGCACCTACTAAGATCTTGATCATAAATCTGTCACTAATTAAGCACAAGATCATTAGTATACATAACTTCATGAGTTGATCATCATCAAAACTAGAGTGATGGGCCTTTGGGCAAACACCTTTCATAGTGACTATGAATCTAATCCTGATTCAGAGTCTAATACTCTTAAGACTACCCACATTTAGTATAAATACCAATTGATCGCAATAAACACTCTCTTAACAAAGAAGGTGGTGAAACTTTTCTTTTTTCTTATAAAGCTATATATATGTATATATAATATGAGTACTTTCTATGTGATACTCTAAATAGATTGTGAATTTGTCTATAAAAAGTAGAATAATTTGAAACATCACTTACCATTTAACCAATGGCGTATTGCAAGACATCACACCTAATAAAAGAAAGGAACTTAATCAGAAATGATAAGATGTAATACATATAATTGGAAGTCATAAATTCAAGTATATCTTAAGTTTGTAACTTTATATGACATACACTATCTGTATGCAAAAGTATTCTTACTCAGAGAGCCTGGCTAGACGGATAGGTAAGTTTAAACCATAAGGAGAAGAGAAAATTTCTTACATACTTTTTAATTAAAATATAACTTCCTTGATTTAATATACAACTTAATAAGACCTAACAATCAGTTATTCCTTAAATTTCTTTGGCATGATGTAGCTAGTGTAACACCCCGATCCTGAGGATACGGGGACACTACGGCGATGTACATACGTAGGACGAAAATACCCTCACGTACGTACGCTAAACCCCAGTACAGGGAATAAATATAATATACACAATAATTTCAGAATACCTACAGAAAGGGATCAATGATCATGATAGATATATAAATATATATAAATAAGGAAATAAAGACTAAATGTTAAAGATACCTATGAATGATATCGATGACGAGTCTCCTATGTGAATCCAGTGAAATATCTGACAATACGATAGCACATATCTCCAACCTGGGCACGCAAACCCATGATCGTCAAAAAGCGACCTAGTGAGTGGTAAAATGAAGAAAATAGTAATATATACTATAGTAATACTATCACGATAATATATATAATACATATTTAAATACGAGTGATACAATATAATAATAATAACAATCAGGAGAAACATACAAATATCATATTTTAACATCATCACTACCTAGCATATTACAATAATATCCATTTATATGTTCGGGCTGTGCTACTAAAAATAATAGATAAGTCACTATGAGGGATTATTTTACTACAGTCAATAGTGTTATACCATTTTTATATTATTAGCATTATGAGTAATATGATACAATATTAAGTATTCCTACTTATATCAGTATGTATAAGTAACATGTAGAAAGCTTTAATTACTTCATATTTCTGATCTAATAATAATAGTAGCATAATGGTGACATGATGAATATAAACATGTAAATATGAAGTATGCAGAACAATCATACTACAATGTTATATTTCTACAGTAACAGTATCCCTAGGATATACATGAATAGAATACATGGAATGCAGAGTACACATGTGCATGAATAGTGTGTCACCGCATGAAGTACACAAGTATCTAGCAGTGTAACAAGGTATACAGATAACATGATAGTAGATACAATATCAGGAATAGTAATAAGTATAACTAAATGGTAATATACACGTATCGGGCAAGTCATGTTATTTATACAATAATAACAATCACTACCGCGTGGTATTTTAATTATTCTCTTCCACTTTTCATACCGCTGGTAGTTCATATCGGAGCCCGCACTCCGGACGAACTCATCCGCACATGGCATACAGGTAGCATGATCTGAACGAGAAAGTAACCAAATAACAAGCGTTCCCAACGTCACTATTGTTTATACTGTTTTATTATATTAATTGGAAACCCAATGGTCAAGGAGCTCTTATCAGGTGGGTGTATTCCATGCATACCCGGGATCACGGACAGACCCCGGGCTGCTGAGACCTGGGCCCTCCGCTAAGAGGGGAGCAGAAAACGGGAAACAGGAGCTCATGGAGCTATATACAATCGGTAACCAGCACTACCATCCCCTGCAGTAGGATAAATATGAATCCAGTACATCCACCCGATAAGATCTAGTCAACCGTCAAGTCTCCCCCATTCCCAAGTTATATTTATTATATGAAAGTATATAGTATATTAAGAACAAGTACAGTGCATGATATATGTAACACGAGAATAAGACATAAACTCTGTTAATAGCATAAAACAAGATAACGAGAACGAAAAATAAGAGATGTGGGATTTTAGAGGTGGCCCCCGTGGCTTAGATCCATGTCACACATCGCGTATCAATAGCTCACATGTTCAGTAACGAGAATATCAATATCAGTAACGGAAATAATAATGTAACGGGAATACAGGAATATTCATGTAGTAATAATTCATGTGATATAAACAGTAATCCACGCAATACGACATACAGAGACAATCAATGCATGCATACCAGTGAATCTATGTAACAACGATATAAACATGAATAATAGCGTACAGAGTATCTGTGTAACGGTATCCAGTGTAATAGCGTATCCGTGTATCAGTGGTTCATGAACATGCAATAAGAGTGTCGTGTGTATTGATTGAGTTTTAACCTGCACACAAAAATATAAATTTTCAGAATACAAAATAGAAGTGCAAGTTCTCAATGCTATCGCGATAGCAAGTGAGTATGCGGGTCGTGATCCTCAAAGAGGGACTAGCCATGGAAGCTTTTTACAAGTTCTTTTTTCAGTTACAAAGAATGGTTAAAGTTCTTCTTTTAGTTCTTGGAAAAAAGAAAAATAAGTTATGTTAAATTGTGAAAGTGGTAGATAGAAGGAGATGGTGATTTTGTACAAAGAAAGTGAAAAATGGTAGATATTTGGTGATGAAGGTGATCTAAACTAAAGATTAAAAGAAAAGAAAGAAAATCTAAAAGAAATACTTACCTTTTTCCGCTTGATGACTTACATGGAATCCTTGCATGTTTACCTTGATCTGGAGGTAGTCATCGCATAACTCATAAGATTAACTCAATTCCAATTCACATTACATCATCAAGGCTTCTTCGAGCAAGTATGAAATAATACAAACATAGGGAAGAATCCATCATCATGAGCTATCGATGACACTCGCTAAGGCAAGGCAATACCGATGCTATTTGACTCACTTGGACTATCATCAAAACCGAAAGAGAGAGTAGAAAGAGGAAGAAAATGAAAATAAAGAAGAACATAAAAAAAAAGTTATATTTTTATTGCTTGCAAAAATGATGAAAGAAAGGAGGAGGTTACATCGGTATCACTCTCAACATAAATCTCTCTCTCTCTCTTGCTTACTTGAATCTTAGTCTAACCTATGCATACAAAGAAGTAAAAATTACATAAAATGAAATAAAAATCTACACTAAAAAGAATGAAAAACTGGCCTAAGAATCTATCTCTACTTGATCGCTCCTTGTACACTAAGAAATCTCAGAGTATTTATAGGTAAAAACCAAAGGGAGAAGAGCGTACAAAGATAGGGGAAGCAAACGCTCCCCCAACAGTTTTAACCAATCCGCGAATTCGTGGCTTTTACCGCGGACCCGCGGCCAGGGTCTGGCCAAATGGCCGATTCAGGGCCGGGTTCGTTGATGCTTCGAGAATTTCCTTTTATCCAATGGATTTTCAATATATTCACTGGATTTGGCGATATCTCTGTTTATCCTCAAGCTAACTAAATAAATCCAAATAAATTCGATTTTAACCAGTTTCTATTTGGTATTATCGGCACTGCTTTGCTCTGATCTGCTCTGATCACCTTAAATCTTCTATCCCAATCCTTGATTTTGAATTAAGCTCATTTATATCTGAATTTAAGTGACTTTTAGGCTCATTTTCTCTCCTTTCCCTTGGTACAGGCCTGCACAATTTAAATGGTAACAAATAATTAATTAGCAGAGTTTATTTAAAATAAAATGTAGGAATGTGACAATGTATATGCAATATTAGTGACCGATCACACCCCCAAATCTATCTTTTACTCATCCTCGAGCAAAACATGATAACTAAACCTGAGAAATTATTAGACCATTTTCGCAGGTCACGCGATTGCACTGAGCTTGTGCAACAAACCGTTAAACGTTTAGGTTTCTTCTAGAGGACGAATTTTATCTCGTGAAGATTTTCAGTAGATTACACCCATAAAATTCATAAAGAAAGAGAAACAAAGTGTTAGTATTTTGAAAACACATTTTGAAAGAGAAAAAATATTTAAAGTATTATTATAAGAATTAAGTAATCTATAAGTTATAGGAAAACCGAACGTTTCATTCTTAAACCTAGTCTTTATTCGAAACTAGTTATCAATCAAGACAAGGAGTCAAACTGTATTTCTCATCTAGTCTATTATTTTACCCTAAGTTATATGCACCTTTGTGACCATAAAATTTTGACTCAGGGTTCTTTAACTCTAACTCTTATGCCTTATTTTTCTTTTATTTTTTTAATTTTTTGTGATATTATTCCTTAGTTCTATTAGGTTTTCTAATCTGTCCATGTATCGAGCTTTTAATCGGTGACTCCTCAACCAAACGGTCTTTGGGCACCGGGTGAGAAAATACCCCAAGGACTTAAGGACTCGAGCAAATAAGACCATAAAACTAAGGATTTTATTATATGAATCGCTTTTAGGCATGAATACTTGTCCTTTATGAGACACAAATTCACAGCTTAATCAGAGGATATATTATATATATATTTTTTTCTTTTTCTTTTTTTAATAAGGCATAAGAATCTTTGTTCTTTGAACCCTAAGTGTGTAAGTGTATAAAGCATGCATATTTCATCGAGGTAAAAAATTAAGACTAAATTACTTTTTCAAATTTTCTTCCTAACCCTAGAAATCAAACAAATAGTCTTATTTTGACCAAGTATAAGAAATTCTAATTATGATTCTTCTATTTCTTAAAATTAACCTAATTTCTTACAAAAAAATATGTCAAAATATTGCTCTCTTTTCAAAAAGTTTTTTTTAAAAAAAGGAAAAGGTTAATTTTTTTATTTTAAATAAAAAGAAAACCTATGTTATGTTAGAACCCTCCCCCACACTTATCTCATGCATTATCCTCAATGTATGAATGAATGCATAGATACATGAAAAAGAAAAAAGGGAAGGAAAATATTACCTTACGGTGGTGGTTCCGGTGGTGGTCGGATTGGGTCAAGCGTTGCTATCTAATCAAAATAATGTGGTGGTTCACCGAACCCACCTTTATTGACCTCTTTTCTATTTACATATTTACAGTCCCCAATATAAATAGGATGATGAAAGATCCTATCATGAAACTTATTCCCTTTACATGACCAATCTTGAAAAATCATTACAGAGATCATGGTCTATACCTATGTCCAATAAAAGAATGTGACTTGGTGGAATGGTTGACTTTGTCTCAAGAATGATAAGTTCAGGAATCAATACTAACTCGAGAAAATCAGCTTTGGGCTCGAGAGTCAGTTTTGGTTCAAGAGTTGAGTCCAAATTCAAGAATTGAATTCACATTCTTTCTCCATCAATGGAATGTGACTATCCAAAATTGATGATTCAATAGATCTATGGGTACGAGAATAAATGTTGGCTCAGAAAATTGGTCCAAATTGGGTAAGATACTGAAGTCAACATAGATTCGAAAATGGGAATTGAGTTACAAAGTTGGGGATCGGGTTCACATTCATAATCAAATTCATTCTCATTAAAATGAAAACTTGCCAATTCGTTAATGGGTTGATATTAGTCAAGTTCAAGGTTTTGTGGTGAAATTAAATCTTGGTCAAAGTCTTCAAGATACCATAATTTTTGATTTCCATCAATATTGCTAGAAGTGTCGGGAATAGTCAAAGATTGGATAGGAAGAGTTTTCTTATTCCTAGGCATGTTTTCCAATCGACTAAGTCTTGCTTCTACAATATCGAGTGGATCACTTTGGAATTGAATCATGAATTCCATACTCTTTTCTAAGTCTATATGTTCTTGTTGAAAAATAAAGTAAGGATCTGTGATTTGAAAATTTTGACGAGATTTTGAGTCTTCTAGATTTGGTGATGGAGGTGATCTAAACTAAAGATTAAAAAAAGAAAGAAAATCTAAAAGAAATACTTACCTTTTTTTGGTTGATGACTTACCTAGAATCCTTACAAGTTTACCTTGAACTGGAGGCGATCAGCATATAACTCATAAGATTAACTCAGTCCCAATTCACATTACATCATCAAGGCTTCTTCGAGCAAGTATGAAATGGAAGAGTCCATCGTCATGAGCTATCGATGGCACTCGCTAAAGCAAGGGAATACTGATACAATTTGACTCACTTGGACTATCATCAAAATCGAAAGAGGAAGTGTAGAAAGAAGAAGAAAAAAATGAAAAAAAGAAGAACATAAAAAAAGTTACCTTTTTATTGCTTGCAAAAACGATGGAAGAAAGAAGGAGGTTACATCGGTGTCACTCTCAACATAAATCTCTCTCTTACTTATATGAATCTAAGTCTAACCTATGCTTATAAAGAAATAAAAATTACATAAAATGAAAATAAAATCTACACTAAAAAGAATGAAAACTGGCCTAAGAATCTATCTCTGCTTGATCGCTCCCTATACACTGAGAAATCCCAGTATTTATAGGCAAAAAGGATAGGGAAGCAAACGCTCCTCCAATAGTTTTAACCAAGCCGCGGATCCGTGACTTTTGCTACAGATCGCGGCCAGGATCTGGCCAAATGGCCAGATCCAGGGTCGTGGTCCATTGATGCTTCGAGACTTCCTTTTATTCAATTGGATTTTCAATATATTCTCTGGATTTGGCGATATCTCTGTTTACCCTCAAGCTAACCGAATAAATCCAAATAAATCCGATTATTTGGTATTATCTGCTCCAATTTGCTCTAATCACCTTAAATCTTCTATCCCAATTCTTGATTTTGAATTAAGCTCATTTATATCTGAATTTAAGTGGGATTTTGGGCTCGTTTCTCTCCTTTTCTCTTGGTACAGGCCTGCACAATTTAAATGGTAAAAAATAATTAATTAGTAGAGTTTATTTAAAACAAAATGAAGGAATGTGACAATGTATATACAATATTAGTGAATGATCATGTATCAATATATGTGTAACAGTGATGCTTGTACATGGAATAATAGTATCTAGTGTAATGGGTATTTACATAAAATACAATGTCCAATGTACTCGAATATTCGTGTAACGATAATACGGGTACATGTAGTAACGATGTCTAGTGTGAGTCAGATATCAGTGATCATACCATATAATCGAGTATCAGATATATCTATTTGTAATAATGATTATAATATTATTAATATGATCAAGATCACAGTATGATTACATATATTTATCTATTTTAAATATCAAGTTGTTCCTTATTTAAATTATTAACTTATGAATCCCGGTATTTTGACAAGTCATCTATATATAAATTATTATTATGTTATTGATTATGTTTAAAGAATAATCATGTATATTCAATTTACAGTGACTTATCGATTATTATATTTTATTGAATAATATTCATAATGATTTATCGATAATCACGATTTATTAAAGAAATCAACCAATTTCAATATAATTTATAAAAGAAAAGCACTCACTCAATAATCACAATGAAGTATTAATCATATTGAATTTGTTAAATAATCACACATGTTATAATTATTGTTATTTACTTTTTAGATAACTTATAAATCCCGATTTTACCGATGATCATGATTAACAAACAATTCATTTAATTAAACATGATACAATACAATTTATAAAAGAAAGCACTCACAAAATAGTCATGGGAAGATAGCTCTCTTTCCCATGATCGCAACGGTTTCAGAATATCCAAATCGGACTCCGGATGCTCCAGATATCGCCCGAATGCTAGAAACTATATAAAGGGAGTTAAATATGTAATTAATAAGAATACGAATGCAATAAATATAATTTAACAAGGGTTTTTATGAAATTTTACCTTACTTTATATTAGATGAGGGTTTCGTCCACAACGGGTCGGGTTTGGATCCAATAAACCGACCCAATTAACTTAAATTATTGGGTAAATGGGTTAGTGGGTTTAGAGTTTAGGTTTATTGGGTCAACATGTTTGGATTCGGGTTTAAAGGGTTTTGAGTTGGATCCAATTAGAGAGAGAGATGAGGAAATAAGAGAGAAAGAAATAGAGGGAGAAGGGCAGCGTGCTGCCCTAAGGCATGGCCGCGCGGGCACAACGGTGGTCTGGGTCGACGCACAGGGGAAAGAGAGAGAGAAAGATGAAGAGAAGGGAAAAGAGAAAGAGAAAAGGAAGAGAAGAAAGAAGAAAAAGAAATATAAAGAAATTTAATATTATTTAATTAATATTATTTTAATCGGTTAAAATTTGACTTGCTCCAAATGGTTCTCAAAAATTCTGTAAAATAGAGAATGTTATCCTAAGAAATAATTTAAATCAGTTTAAAGAAATGAAATTTGGTTTGCAAGTTAAAAATCCTGGAAGGTTTCGCCGACACTGGTCGACACCGATTTGGCCTGATTTTCGATAAATTCAAAAAAATCCTCAAAAATCATAACATAGATAATACAATTTTAAGACACAAGGTGAAAGCAGATTCTAAAAGTTTAACTCCGTTTGAAAACTAAAAATTCTAAAGCCGACTGCCGGTATCGGTCGACACCGAATTCAGAGATTTTCTAAATAATCTAGAAAAGTTTCAGAAAATTCTGAAAAATCTAAGATATTGGAAAATAATATCTGAAACTAAAACTGGCTCAGTCTGACTACCAAGAAGGTCAAATCAAGTTTGTATACCATATCGAGTACCGATATTGTGATACGTACATCTAGGATCGGGGGGTTACATTTCTCCCCACTTTATAAAAAATTTCATCCTCGAAATTTTAATTCAGGTGGGAGAACAATATTTACAGCGCTAGAGCCTGAATATTATGGCCTACAATGCTTTCACTGTGCCTCTGATATCTGTAGCGAACTCGAGACTGGGTGACAAGTATCGATATTAAATTAATAAGAAAAGAATCAAGATTTTAAAGGAAAAGTGATATATTCAGACTGATTATGGAAGTAAGGAATATTAGGAGACAAGGAAGGAATTATCAACGGACTAAGATATTCTTGTACTCATAGCTAGAATTCCCAAGTTCAGATACAGATAAGTTCTAATCTAAACCTGATTGTATTGTTGGTAAGAGCCCGAGCATTGATCTAGGTGGTTACCCACATCAGGTATGAACCTAGGCTTTGATACCACTCTGTAACGCCCCGATCCCGAGGGTACGGGGACGTTACGACACAGTACATATGCAGGGTGAAAATACCCTCATGTACGTACGCTAAGTTCAATACAGGGAATAAATATAATATACACAATAATTTCAGCGTTAAATAAATATAAGAATACCTGCAGAAAGGGGTCAATGATCATGATAAATATAGAAATATGGATAAATAAGAAAATAAAGACTAAATAATAAAGATACTTATGAATGGTATCGATGACGAGTCTCCTATATGAATCCAGTGAAATATCTGACAATACGATATTGCATATCTCCAATCTGGACACGCAAACCCAGGGTCGTTAGAAAGAGACCTAGTGAGTGGTAAAATGAAAGAAGCAGTAATAATATTATAGTAATACTATCGCGATAATAATATATAATACATGTTTAAATACCAGTAATACAATATAATAATAATAACAATCGGGAGAAATATACAAATATCATATTTTAACATCATCACTACCGGGCATGCTACAATAATATCCATTTATATGTCCGGATTGTGCTACCAAAAATAATAGGTAAGTCACTACGGGGGATTAGTTTACTACAGTCAATAGTGTTATACCATTTTTATATTATTAGCATTATGAGTAATATGATATAGCATTAGGTGTTCCTACTTACATCAGTGTGTATAAGTAACATGTAGCAACTTTAATTACTTATATTTCTGATCTAATAATAATAGTAGCATAATGGTGACATGATGAATATGAATATGTAAATATGAAGTATACAGAACAATCATACTACAATGTTATGTTTCTACGATAACAGTATCCCTAGGATATATATGAATAGAATACATGGAATGCGGAGTACACATGTGCATGAATAGTGTGTCACCACATGAAGTGCACAAGTATCTGACAGTGTAACAAGGTATACAAATAACATGATAGTAGATACAATGTCAGGAATAACAATAAGTATAACTGAACAGTAATATACACGTATCGGGCAAGTCATGTTATTTATACAATAATAACAATCAGTGTCGCCTGATATTTTAGTCAATCTCTTCCAGTGTTTCATACCACTGGCAGTTCATACTGAAGTCCGCACTTCAGATGAACCCATCCGCACATGGCATACCGGTACCATGATCCGAACGGGAGAGTGACCAAATAATAAGCGTTCCCGATATCACTATTGTTTATACTGTTTTATTATGTTAATTGCAAACCCAATGGTCAAGGAGCTGTTATCAGGTGGGTGTGTTCCGTGTATACCCGAGATCACGGTCTTAAACAGACCCATGGCTACTGAGATCAGGGCCCTTCGTTAAGAGGGGAGCAGGAAACGGGAAACAGGGAACTCATGGAGCTATATACAATCGGTAGCCAGCATTACCACCCCCTACAGTGGGATAAATATGGATCCAGTACATCCACCCAATAAGATCTAGTCAACCATTTAATATCCCCTATTCCTAAGTTATATTTATTATATGAAAGTTCATAGTGTATTAAGAACAAGTACAGTGCATGGTACATGTAACACGAGAACAAGACATGAGCTCTGTTGATAGCATAAAGCAAGATAAAGAAAAACGGGAAATAAGATGTAGGAATCTAGAGGTGGCCCTCGTGGTTTGGATCCACGTGACACTTAGTTCCATACATCGCATATCAACAGCTCACTGTCCAGTAACGGGAATATCAATATCAGTAACGGGAAACAATCATGTAACGGGAATACAAGAATATCCATGTGGCAATGATTCATGTGATATAAACAGTGATCCACGCAACAGGATATACAGAGACAATCAATGTATGCATATCGGTGAATCTATGTAACAACAATATAAACATGAATAATAGCTACAGAGTATCCGTGTAACATTATCCAGTGTAATAGCATATTCGTGCATCAGTGGTTCACGAACATGCAATAAGAGTGTTGTGTGTATCAGTATCTGTGTAACAGTGATACTTGTACATGAAATAACAGTATCTAGTGTAATATGTATTTACATAAATACAATATCCAATGTACTAGAATGTTCGTGTAACGATAATACGGGTACATGTAATAACGGTGTTCAGTGTGAGTCAGGTAACAGTGATCGTACCATATAATCGAGTATCAGATATATCTATTTGTAATAACGATTACAATATTATTAATATGATCAAGATCACAGAATAATTACATATATTTATCTATTTTAAATATCAAGTTGTTTCTTATTTAAATTATTAACTTATGAATCCTAGCATTTAGACAAGTCATCTATATATAAATTATTATTATGTTATTGATTATGTTTAAAGAATAATCATGTATATTCTATAACGGTGACTTATTGATTATTATATTTTATTAAATAATATTCATAATGGTTTATTGATAATCACAATTTATTAATAAAGAAATCAACCAATTTCAATATAATTTATAAAAGAAAAGCACTCGCACTCACTCAATAA
This sequence comes from Agave tequilana, assembly GCA_038442645.1. Classification (NCBI taxonomy): domain Eukaryota; kingdom Viridiplantae; phylum Streptophyta; class Magnoliopsida; order Asparagales; family Asparagaceae; genus Agave; species Agave tequilana. Next base: position 36,491 of record JAVJIF010012527.1, read on the forward strand.
TCACAATGAAGTATTAATCATATTGAATTAGTTAAATAATCACACATGTTATAATTATTGTTATTCACTATTTAGATAACTTATAAATCTTGATTTTACCGATGATCATGATTAACAAACAATTCATTTAATTAAACATGATACAATAAAATTTATAAAAGAAAAGCACCCACAAAATGGCCATGGGTAGATAGCTCTCTTTTTCATGATCACAAAGGTTTCAGAATAGTCCAAATCGGACTCTGGATGCTCTAAATATTGCCCAAATGCTAGAAACCATATAAAGGGGGTTAAATATGTAATTAATAAGAATACGAATGTAATAAATATAATTTAACAAGGGCTTTAAGAAATTGTAGCTTACTTTATATTGGATGCGGGTTTCGTCCACAAACGGGTCGGGTTTGGATCCAATAACCCGACCCAATTAACTTAAGTTATTAGTAAATGGGTTAGTGAGTTTAGAGTTTAGGTTTATTGGGTTAACGGGTTTGGATTCGGGTTTAAAGGTTTTGAGTTGGATCCAATTAGAGAGAGAGAGATGAGGGAATAAGAGAGAAAGAAAGAGAGGGAGTAGGGCAGCGTTTGCTGCCCTGGGGCATGGCCACGGCGCGGCTAGGGAGGAAGAAAGAGAAAGATGAAGAAAAGGGAAAAGAGGAAGAGAAAAGGAAGAGAAGAAAGAAGAAAAAGAAATAGAAAAGAAATTTAATATTATTTAATTAATATTATTTTAGTCGGTTAAAATTTGACTAACTCCAAACGGTTATCAAAAATTTTGTAAAATAGAAAATATTATCTTGAGAAATAATATGAAATCAGTTTGAAGAAATTCAATTTGGTTTGCAAGTTAAAAATCTTGGAAGGTTTCGCCGGCACTGGTTGACATCGGTTTGGCCCGATTTTTGATAAATTCAGAAAATTTCTCAAAAATATCATAACGTAGATAATACAATTTTAAGACACAAGGTAAAAGCAGATTTCCAAAAATTTAACTCCATTTGAAAATTAAAAATTCTAAAGCCGACTGCCAGTATCAGTTGACACCGAATTCGGAGATTTTCCAAAATAATCCAGAAAAATTTCAGAAAATTCTGAAAAATCTAAGATATTAGAAAATATATTTGAAACTAAAAATCTGACTACCAAGAAGGTCAAATCAAATTTGTATGTCGTATTGAGTACCGATACTGTGATACGTACATCTAAGATCGGGGGGTTAGAACTAGTGTGATAGCAACCAATATATATATATATATATATATATATATATATATATATATATATATATATATATATATATATATATATATATATATATAGAGAGAGAGAGAGAAAAATGTATATCAGCCCGCGGGCTGAGAGTATTCTCTCAGCCTGCGGTGACGTGGCTCAATTTGTCACCTCACTGACTTGCGGCCCGCTTTTAGGTAGAAGTTAAATTACCAAATACCCCTTATGATAACTTTTCCTTATTGTTTATTATTATTTTTCCCCCCTTTTATTTTTTGCCGCTCTTTATATGATATAAATTACTTTTCACCCTATTTCCTGACCTCTTTTTGAAAGATCTAGTTTCACCTTTTCAGTCTGCGATAAACTTTTTTCTGAAAATATAAAATCTTTTCAGATCAATTTTTTTCTGCAAAATATTTAATGTCGACGTCTGAGCAGTATACCGGCGATCTTAATATGGAAGATATTGCATCTGGTTCTACTTTCTCTCAGAATATTGAAAATCTTGAAGGGTTGACATCTCTGCATGCCGATCAACAGGTTTTAATTGTTTATATCTATTTTAAAAACAATTTCTTAAATATTTAATGTTTTCTCTTTAGACTATGAGGTACTGCGACCGTTTTAATATTCGGTCGCAATCTTATTTGAAAATAATCTTCGGCTGTGAATTCTTTTTTTCTAGGGTATGCGTCTTAGGTCGCAGTCTTTAGTAAGGAGTAATATATATTTTTTCACATACGGATAACTGCGACTTAGGTCATAGTCTTTAGTAAGGAGTAATATAGATTTCTTCACATGCGGATAACTGCGACTTAGATCGCAGTCTTTAGTAAGGAATAATATAGATTTATTCACATACTGATTACTGCGACTTAGGTCGCAGTCTTCAATAAGGAGTATTATAGATTTCATGTCGTATGTGAAATCTTATTTTTATTTACTGTGACTTAGGTCGCAGTCTTTAGTAAGAAGTGATATAGATTTCTTCTCATACGGATAACTGCGACCTTGGTCGCAACAGCTGATAAGAAGTAAATTGTTTTCATCTCTTATGCGACCTTGGTCGTATTTATATAACTTATATTTTAGAATATATATTATTTAATTCGTGTAAATTCTTTTTGTAGGATATGAATGCACATGCAGAAATGTCTGAAAGCTCAGATAAGTTTATAGGGAAACAGTTCCTGTCGCATATGGAAGCATACAATTTCTACAATTGTTTTGCAAGGAATAGAGGTTTTAGCGTGAGAAGAAAAAGTACAGATAAGTCACGGAAGCCTCCTCATGAGATTATTTGCAGAAGATTTTGCTGCAACAAGGAAGGGCTGAAGAAGTTGTGTGACGAAAGACAAGAGGGGCTTACAGTGCATCGTCGAGTTAACACTAGAGTAGCTTGTCCTGCTGAGATGCATATCCGTCTTCGTTTTCTTTTGGACAAAAGACATTGGGTTATCACAAAATTTGTTGATACTCATTCACATGAATTGTCAAGCCCGGATAAGGTACATCACCATTACTCTCACCAGAATCATCGTTCAAAAATTAGCAGAAGCATTATGACCAATCTGGTTGATGTTGGAATGCGGCCTTCAAATATTTCCCGCGTTGTTAATGCAATGAGCCAGGGAGAAGGCTGTGAAGAAGTGCGCCCTCAACAAGTTATTGATTTCACTCGTCAACGTAGAAATAACTGCGGTCATGAGTTTATTGCTATTATCAAATATTTTCAAGAGAAAGCCGAGACCGATCCAGAATTCTTCTTTTCAAGTGAAGTGGATAACGCGGGCACACTTAGAAGCATTTTTTGGGCTGATGGAAGAGCTATTTCCTCGTATCTGAGCTTCTGTGATGTGATCGTTTTTGACACCACATACAGGACTAATCACTTGAGCTTGCCATTTGCTCCATTCACTGGAGTAAATCATCACCGGCAGTCATTTTGTTCGGCTGTGCAATGCTTGCTGATGAGCAGAGGGATACTTTTGTTTGGTTATTCCAAAAATGGCTCAAGTGCATGCATGGAGTTGAACCGAAGCTGATTATTACTGATCAGGATGCGCAGATTGGTGAGGCCATCAAGATTGTTTTCCCGACGTCTCGGCACCGTTACTGTTTCTGGTATGTACGGAAACATATTGCCGAGCAACAAATCCCAATGGCTAACAAGTATGGAGAAGATATGGTCTCCGATTTCCATGCTTGGTACACCTCCCGCGATATAAGCAATTGTGAGGAACGATGGCGTCTGATGAGTGAAAAATATCAGTTAGAAGAAGAAGATGGCAGTTGGTTGATGAAGATGTACAGGCTTCATGGACATTGGTTTAATGCATATCTCAAGGATGTTTTCTGTGCTGGAATGACAACCAGTCAGAGGTCCGAGAGTATTAATTCCTTCTTTGATGGTTTTGTTAACTCAAACACTAAACTAGTGGAATTTGTTCACCAATATGATAAAGCCGTTGCTTCCCGTCGTGCATCTGAATCTCTTCAAGATTTTAGGGGTTTGAATTCTGTGCCCAATTGTACATCCAATCCATATGAGATACAGGTTTCGAAGTTGTATACACCGAAGATTTTTCAGTTGTTCCAAAAGGAATGGGCAGTTGTAATGACACTGTTTTCAGAAGAGGTGGAACAGGACAAACCTGGATCAACATATTTGGTTGGTAATTTTTCAGAATCAAAAGACAGTTGGGAAAAGGTCAGTTATGATAAGCGAGAGGAACTTCATGTTTCTTGCAGTTGCTCGTTATTTGAAACAGAGGGTATCCTATGTAGACATATTCTGTGTATTTTGTGGCGCAATCACGTTACACATATACCAGAATCATATATACTTCAGAGATGGAGGTTGGATGCTCGTTACAAAAACGTTGCAATTGAAAATGGCATGAGGCCTTTTCCCAGTCAAGGCACTCCACGGACGGCTAGATTGTGGACAGTTCGTTCAAAATTTATGCAATTATGGACATGGTCGCTGATTCTGATGAAAATATTTCAAAGTTGGAGGGAGTTTTGGAAAGTTTTGCCCAAGATACCACTAGAGAATACAGAGCAATGTCAGGAAATGATCATTCATCGCATCCTAAGACTGCCGTTGGTTCCAGTGGATCCGTTGTCATATTGCGAGATGGTAAAGAATTGAATATACGTGATCCAATTGGCCCTGTACCAACCAAGGGGAGACCTAGAGCTGCATCCAGGCTTAAGTCTGGTTTTGAAGATTCTATATATCAGAAGGAAGTGAAGCATCGAAGATGTGGTAACTGCCAAGAGCTGGGCCATTACAGCACTGGTTGTCCGTTAATGGTATATTACATTAAACCTGTTAATCATTTTTTTTATAACGATTAATCTTTAAAATTCTTACTATTTATTTTTTTTATTGGCAGAAGAAGTAGGTTTGGGTTGCCTCCACCTCGAAGGAACAAAGACTTCAATTTTTTATGAAGTGCGACCACGGTTGCACAGTGTAGAGAAATTCATGTCGCAGTCTGCCACTGGCGTGTCATTATAATCAGATTTATTATCATTCTTTGATTTCTACTGTATTATTTTTGTAAGTAGTTGTACTCTAAAGTTTTACTGCTTCAAAATTCTACTTTATAGTTTAATTTTTTTTGTACATATGTAGTCAGAGATTTTTGTCGCAGTGTACATGGTTAATTGCGACCAAGGTCGCAGTGTTCTTATTGATAAAGATGGTCAGCAATTGCAATCTAAGGTCGCAGTACATGGACTGCGACTTAGGTCGCAGTACAATAGGTATGTGTTTCCTTTATATTAACATGCATAGCGACCAATGTCGCAATGTTGTTGTTGATTAAGACTGCCGCCAGCAACTGCGACCAAGGTCGCAGTGTTGTTGTTTTATTAAGACTGCGGCCAGCAACTACAGTATAAGGTCGCATATTCCAAAACAGTTCATTATTGCGACCATAGTCGCATTGGGAACTGATAAATGATTAAGTAACTGCGACCATTATCGCTGTCTCGATTAAAGTATCGCCGTATAAGGAAACGCTAAAACTCAAACAGGTCATTACTGCGACCTTGGTCGCAGTACAATTGCTGATCGCATGTTTGTTTCTAATATCAATACGCAATAGTAAAATCCAAGGTGTAACAAATGTAGATTGGAAATAATCAATGGAACTTATAATAAATAAATGTATAGAAATGTTTATAAATTAAATCAATAAAACAAAAAAATTATTTAATGAATTGCAATTGCAATTATTTTTACATTTATAAAATAAAAAATTGTGGTATATCAATAATTTGTCAACTGTCAGTCTTGAAATGTCATCCTTCGTATCATTTCTGTTTCTTCATCCCAACTCTTCTCTCTATCTGCAAGTATCATGTATGCAAGCTCACTTCTTAGTCTCTGTACATGAGCATCCGTAACAGTATCAACAGCTGATGGACTACCAGACGCTATGCTTTCCATGTACTTGCATACATATACACCGCAATCAACACTGAAAATTCCATAGAGTAATCATTAATTGAAATTAGATTTTTGGTACTAAAAAAAGGTAGAAAATATAAGATGTAAGGAGATGTCAAAAATTTATATACCTGTTTGATTGTTGGGGGCATTTTTCGTATTTTATATTTATTTTTCTCATTAATTTATTGAAATCAATCTCAAAAATCTGTAATAATCTTTCTTTCTGCAATGTCAATAGGAACAAAAATTAGTATTAATCAAATTAAATGCAAGTTTCCAGTAATCGAAATATTAAACTTCAACTCACCATTATTCTTGCATCTTTTTGGTAAAACTTTGATATACTACATTTTTTGTCAGCTGGAACCAAAGAGTTGTAAAAATTCCACTCTTGTGTATCGGCATCAAATACCAACAAGGTCCAGTGAAATCCGGGTTCGTCGGCACTATGTTTGTGATTGATCGGGAAGAACATGTAGTGCACATCAGCTGTCCAGTTTTTCAACAGCTTCTGCTTGATGAAATGATCTTCCAAATCTTCACTTTTATTTACAACACCGTGCTGCGGACAAGAAAAAAATAAATAAATTACAAAATGAATATAAAATATAAGAAAAAATTAATTATAATAAGAAGTCATTAAGTTAAAACAAGACACTGCGATCAAGGTCGCAGCGTTTCTGATTAACATATTTTTATTCTGCGACCTTAGTCGCAGTACGTGAGTTAGTCGCAATACATTTTAATTATAAACTGCGACCTTAGTCGCAGTACATTAGATAGTACGGCCTTAGTCGCAACTGCGACCATGGTCGCAGTACATGCTTACACGGAGAGAACATGAGTTAGTCGCAATACATTTTAATTATAAACTGCGACCTAAGTCGCAGTACATGCCTACACAGATAGAGAACATGAGTTAAGTCGCAATATATTTTAATTATAAACTGCGACTTTAGTCGCAGTACATTAGTTAGTGGCAGTACATTTTAATTATAAACTGCGACCTTAGTCGCAACTGCGACCTTAGTCGCAGTACATGCTTACACAGAGATAGAGAATATAAGTAATCTGTTCCACAATTGATATTATAGTAAACCGTAAAGGAGAAAGTAGATTTTTACCCAAGCTTCGCTCCGGAAGAATATGCTTTTTAATCCTTTTCCCTTCTCTAGATGCTGCATGTAGAAATGAATTATATTTGCATCTAAGTCTCTACTGAATATCAGGTCCTCAATGTCATTCCTTGTAATAATGATTCCGTTCTCGGTATCCTGATACGCAGTAGAACTGCAAGATATTCAAAACAAAGTTAGTAATTTTATTGTTCATATATAAAGGTATATCAGAAATTTTTTTGATATGAATTAACTTACTCAGAGTAGGACTTGTCGAAGAAATGTTTTATAAGAGCTTGTTGATGGGGCTGCAGAATTGTGTATGATGTGGTTTCGGTCAATTCTCTAGATTTTGGCTCAGTAGAGGAAATCTCTTTGTCGCCGAAACCAGCGGTAGAACTCGCAGCCGCAGGCTGTGGAAGAGGATTTTCATTTTTTTCTTCTTCTTTTTGGATAAACAAAGTCGGAGTCATCGCGATCTCTTTCAGCGCGCTTGCGTTCTTTGACTCCCCTTTCTATTGTTCCTTTAGAGGTTTCCAAAACAACTTCTTTTGAGGATTGCTTCTGAGGCGGAGTATGTTCTTGAATTTCTTCTTCAGAAGCTCTATCTCTTTGGATTTCTTGAGTCATTTGACTTATATTCAGAGAAAAACTTGGAATATCTTCTCCAGTAATATTTAAAACAGACTCAGAACCCATGATTTTATCCTCTTCCAGTTTTTTCTTCTTCTCCTCTTCAGCCTGCTTCTCCATCTGCTCCTTCATTCTTTTGTTCTCCATCTGCGCCTTCCTCCTCTTCTTCTCATTCTCTTCCTCCTCCCTCCTCCTCCTCTCCTGCCCCTCCTCTTCCCTCCTCCTCATCTCCTTCTCCTGCTCCTCCTTTTCCCTCCTCTTCTTCTCCTTCTCCTCTTCTTCCCTCATTCTCCTTTCATTCTCCTCCTCTTCCCTTCTTCTATTCTCCTTCTCCTTCTCCTCCACTTCTCTCCTCATGTTCTCCTTTTCCTTCTCTTCTTCCCTCTTCTTCTCCTTCTCTTTCTCTTCCTCTTCCCTCTTCCTCCTTTCATTCTCCTCCTCTTCCCTTCTTCTATTCTCCTTCTCCTTCTCCTCCACTTCTCTCCTCCTGTTCTCCTTTTCCTTCTCTTCTTTCCTCTTCTTCTCCTTCTCCTTCTTCGCAGCAGCGGCTGCTCTCAGCAGCTCTTCTTCTTCCTCTTCTTTAACCTTTAATTTCCTCTGCTGCCTTTTTTATTTTTTCTTCTCTTTTTTTTCTCTCCTTTTAAATTTTAATTCAGCCTTGAGTCTTTTCTCAGTCTCCATATTTTCAATCTTTTTTTCAAGCTGAGAAACATAATCTCTCAAGTGCTGATTTGCAGACCTCAATCGTTTTATTACTTCTGCTTGAACATCCGGTGGAGGTGGCAAATAACCTTCAAAAATTGGTTCTTGCTCACTCGTTTCAGCCGGTTCTGGCTCCTTTTCCGCCGGGATGTCAGCCTCATTACATGTATGGCCTCCTTCATCTCCTTCACTTTCACCTTCTTCTTCTTCTTTTTCTTCACCTCCATCTTCTGCTACTTCTTCTTCCTCATCCTCTTCCCCTTCAACAGGAAGGCCAACCAATTTTTTTTCATCATTAGAGATGTTGGCCATTCGACTCAAAATCTGAAAATAAACAGAAAAAGGTAAGCTAAAAATAAAACAATGAAATAATGATACTGCGACCATGGTCGCAGTTTATTTATGAAATATTTTGGATAAGAATGCGACCATGGTCGCAGTATGTTTGTCGTGCCAAAATTTATCTGCCAAGACATGCAGCTCAACACTGCGACCATGGTCGCAATTCTGTTGAAAAGGGTATTTTCAAGAGAATGCGACCATGGTCGCACATTATTTGTCAGGCAGAAAACGAACTGCGAAAGGTGGCTCAATACTGCGACTATGGTCGCATTTTATTTGTACTACACATAAAAAAAAGTTTAACTTACAATATTGCTGTCAATCTTTTTTAGATCAACTTCAAGTAGAGATCTGCTAATATTTTGGAGGTCCCATCTTACTGCGCGTGGGGTTTTTTCCTCCAAATCAGACCTCTGCTCAAAAATAGGTGCCCTCTCACACACCCAATACTGCAAAAATGAAAAATTAAATTAGTTTTCACAAATTTTCTCAATTTATGGGTAAATTTCATACAATGTTGGCCAAATTTGAGATTTGTACTTACAATAATTTGCACTGAGCATCCTTGCAGCTCGTACGTGCTTTGCCTGAAGATGTCCATTGAGTCAATCAGGAATTGTCAAACAGTTTTTGCCCAGCATATTGTCCTCATCAGTTGCATATTGGCAATCTGTTCCACAATATACCACGGCACCGTGCATTTACTGCCAGAGAAGAAAAGAGTGGCCGACATGTATAGGATGACTAATGTGGTAAAGTCTTGAGCTGCAAGTCTATTTATGTCTCTTATAATTTCATTTATAGACAATTGCTGCTCAGATTGTTCATCCGGTGTCACATCTAATATATCCCTCTTCCTTCTCTTGACAAGAAGATCATCCAAAGCATCTTCAATAGATACTTTTGTGATCTTCTTTATATTGGGGAAAAAATGTTTTATAACCCCTCTATCTTTCATCGTACATGTCTTATTCATCACAAAATCTGCCCCATTGACAGGTAGACCAAAAGTTAGGGCAACATCCTCCACTGTTAACTCAATCTCTTTGCCCCCAATTGTAAAGGTCTTTGTATTCATGTCATACTGGTCTAAAATACGCAGTACGGTAACGTTTGATTTTAGAGCCTTTTCAGTCCCAAATTCTTCATTGTAGAACGCCATGAAGATTGGGCCAAATGGGGTATTCTTCATCGCCTCTACGAAATCAGGCTGTATGTAGTTTTTAAATTTCTTCATTAACTGGCACATTGGTTTTATGCTTGATCTCAGAGGACGAACCTGTATCTGTTGTTTACCTACGTAGGAAGAAAAATTAAACACTTTAGACCAATGATTATTTAAAATTATAAGGGAATAAAAAGCATATTTGTTTTTTAATAAACTGCGACCTCGGTCGCAGTCATGCATTGCAAAAAAAAAAACAAGTAGAACCAGGACTACACTGCAATCTATGGTCGCACTACATGTACAGCGACCAAGGTCGCATAGGACTACAGTGCAATCAGAACAACTGCGACCAGGGCCAACACTGCGACCAAGGTCGCATAAGACTACAGTTCAAAAAGAAACAACTGCGACACAAGTTTGATAAAAACATATTATTTAAAATAAACTGCGACCTTGGTGAAGACTTGAGACTACAACTCTTATTTAAACAACTGCGACCCCATGTCGTCAGTATGTGAGAAAAAAAAAGTAAATTTCATATACTGCGACCTACGTCGCATTCGTCTACAAGGAAAGGTAAAAAAAAAAAAAATTCCAAAGTCGCACAGATCTGAACTGCGACACAGTAAAAATAGAAGTAAATAATAAAAACTTTCAAAAAAAAGGACCTTTATCGTCTAAAGTTTGAAAATCTCTTTCGTAATTGTGACCATGGTTCCAATATTTAAAAAAAATTTAAAAAAACATGCGACTTCAGAAATAAATCTTGAAAAATTTAAAACTATTAAATACACAAAACCCTAAAAATTTTTGAAAATATCAATTTTGTAGTACGTTTTTCGACGGATGTTTCTTAGGCGCCATCAGTTGCAAATATTTTTTTTCAAAAACGGATGAAATTTTTGAAGGAAAAGAACTAATTGGATCAGAACCGCCGGTTGAAGTTTTAGAGCTGTAAATTTTTTTGAAAGACAATTTTTTTACAATAAGGTAAAAGGTTGTGAGGGAGGGTATTTTCGGAAAATACAATGTTGAGGTGACTGGCATTAAATTGGGCAGGATTTTACAGGATTTTGTCCGCCAAATTTTTTAACAGATGTGGGGCGGTGATGTTGCCACGCCCGCAAGCTGAGAAAACTCTCTCAGCCCGCAGGCTGAGGTACAGTAAGCCCATATATATATATATATATATATATATATATATATATATATATATATTATATATATATATATATATATATATATATATATATATATATATAACAATTAACATCACTTATTCATGGATTGAGTTAAACTCTGAAACTTTTTGGATTTTCGCCAATATCGACCTTGATACTACCGATCCTACCATTTTGATTGCCCAATTTTAATATTACGCTAAGGAAATCATTCTTTTCAATTAATTCCATGTTCACTCATTTATTAGTGTAACACCCCGCTCCCCGAATACGTACTTAGTTGCGTATTCATATTTTTTGATTGTATTTTTTATTTACTTCCTGTATTTGTTTTGTATTATGAGTTATTTATATGATCGTTTTGCCTTGGATCTGGATTCGTGAACTCGGAGTCAGCGCTACTCTGAACCGGGGGACCGATCCTAGAGTATTGCTCGATTTGGACTTTTTAGTATTCTGATTTGACCAATTTCAGTTTCAAACATCATTTTCTAATATTCTAGATTTTTCGTGATTTTCTGGAATTTTCCTGAATTAAGTTGAAAATCTTCAAACCGGGTCGACCAATACCGCGGACCGATTCTCAGATTTTTAATTTACAAACGGAGTTGAAATTCTAAAAACGGCTTTCCTGTAACTTCTTAAAATCACATTTTCTATCTAAATACTTTTTTTGAGAATTTTCTAAATTTATCAAAATCCACTGGATTTGGTATCGGCCAGTATCACTGGTTGATTCCAGGAATTTTAGTTTACAATTGGAATCAAATTTCTGGATTCCGCTTTCATATTACTTCTTAGAATTATATTTTCTCCTTTCTGGCATTTTCTGAGATTTTTCAGATTTTATCAAAATCTGGCCGACCCGGTGTAGACCGGTATTGACGGTTGACTTCAGGATTTTTATTTTAAAAATGGGATTGAATTTATGAAAACCGATTTCACCAAAAAATTTTTATATAATATTTATTATTTTTAAGAATTTTTGGGAAGCTTTCCAAGCTACTTTATTTTTGGACTTTTCCGGAGTTTCCGGTGTTTTCCCAGATACCGGAATTCTATCCGGATATTTTACCTTTCATCTCTCCTTGCCTGACGCGAGACCCACCAACTCTGGGTTCAACAATTAATGCGGAGACTCTCTCCATTCCGCATTTAATGCTTTGTTCTTCAAAGAAATCAACCCAGATCAAATCACCCATGCTTTTTTGTCTTTTCTGGCAAACGCAACTTTTGTATATTCTTGGACGCAGGTTTTTTTACTGCGTCTAGACTGCTAGACGCAGGTTTCTTGAATGGGACGCAGCCCACTTTTTTAGAATGAAACGCAAGTTTCATTTAGTGGGATGGCATTGTTATAATATATCAACTCTTTATATGTATATATATATACTCTCCCATCTTCTCTCTCTTTCATTTTCTCTTCTCCTCCTTCATTTGCAGCCAACAAAAGCCACCAAAACCAGTAGCAAACGGCAGCCTTGGTGGTGGTTATTGGTCATTTTTACCACCAACTCCTTCCACCATTTTCCTCCACCATTCTCCCCTCCATCTACTCCACCATTCCAACAACAACAACAATCAAAACACCATCTCCACCATCTTCTTCTTCCTCTCTTTCCACCAAAGTAACCCATTTCCACCACCACCTTCTCCTCCTTCTCCACCACTACCTACACCACCTTGACCACCACGAATCACGCCATCTTTCTCTCCTTGGAACACTCTTTCTAACGAGGTATAGCTTCGTTCTCCGAAGCCTCGTTTTCAAAAATCAATTTTCACCAAATGAACTACACTTTCACCCCACAATTTGCTTGGGCTTGGGCTTGGCTTACCGGATTCCGGCCACTTCCGGCCACCTCCGGCCGCCGCCGGCGACCACCGGCCATGGCCGGCTACCACCCCTTCCCTTCTCTTCTTTCCTTTCCTTCTTTCTTTCTTTCCATTCTTTCTTTCTTTTCCTTTTCTTTCTTTCCTTTCCTTCTTCTTTCCTTCACTGATTTCTCCCAAAACTTGGGGAGACCAAAAACTTGTGTTTCCCCCTTTTCTCTCAAAACCTGCGTCCCACTCTCCCTCTTTCCCTGTCTCTCTCTTTCTCTCTATTGATTGCTAGACGCGGATTTTACCTCCTGCGTCCAAGCAATTCCTTAACGCGGCCTTCGCGTTCCTGTATCGACGCAACGCGGAGCCCATGCCCGCGTCTGTGTCCTTCTTGTGTCAACACGACGCGGAGCTCATGCCCGCATCTGTGTTCTTCTCATGTTATAACTTGAACGCGGGTCTCGAACCTCGCGTTTGTGGCATCTACGCGACGCGACTCCCGCGTCTGCGACCCCCGCGTCTCACTCTCTAACTCGCGTCCCCCTGTACACAATCTCTCTCCCTGCACTCTCTCTCTCTAGCTCTCACCTTCTCTCTCTCTCTCTTTCTCTTTCTCTCTCTTGATTTCCACCTCTCTCTATCACTTTCTCTCTAACGCACTGACGCGTTGATTTCCTGGATTCCGGAGATCGGGATTTCACTATGTTTTCTGAAGATTTAGGCGAGTGTTCTCGCTTTCCTCTTGGCTTTCCCATTTCATCTGGTCGACTTGTATTATTCACGATTTATAGTGTTTGGAACTAACACTTTCTTTGATCGTGTTCAGCTATTATTCTATCACTTGACAAGTACATGTTTGATATATTAACACTTGACATGTTATTGCTTGATACCTACCATCTACATGCTAATACCTGACACCTGTCTATATCACTTGTCAACTGATGTGTCATCACCTGACACCCGACTTGCTACTTGACACTTGCTTCTTATTATGACATGACTTATCACTTGCCTCTTGAGGATATTAATACTTGACCTGTGATTATCACATTTACGGGAATACTATACTTGTTATCTTGTATCACATACAGTGACTTGAATCTTGTAACTTGTTATCCTGTATTATATATATATAGTGACCTGAAATTATAGTGCTCATGTACTCCTGAACTCCTGATCATGTCTTGCACCCGCTATTCCCGTAAATTGACAATTACATAATAAATCATAAAAAAGAACAACTTGCATCGGGTCAGGGGAAACTTGCGGCTATCAATATATGTTCGTGTTTACAGTGGTACTAGGCATGTTGTGCAACTAAAACTTCCGGTCTGACCTGTGGGCCTCCAGGCGACCGAGGGGAGTGCTGGCTCCCTCCTTCTTGGTACCATCTTGATAAGGGCATTCTATAAGACCCTCCTGATCGCCTTGCGGCAGGTTCCGTCCACCAAGCAACGGAACAATCCTGGGCCGTGGTCCCGGGTATGTACGGGACCCACTGTAAACATTGTTCGTTGATACCCCGTTGGTTTCCAATAACAACCTTACTTTACTCAGATGTGGATATATGTGCGCTGGGACGCTAGTTCACATATCTAAACATCAGGGTAAGACGAGTAATAATAATAATAAAAGATGCCAGCTATGAATTTGCAGTATGCCTTGCCATGTTTGCTTGTATCGGATTTTACTTCAGATTTTCGGTTTTATGATTATTATACTATACCTGTTCATATCCTGCTTTCTACTAGTATTCTATCCCGCCTGTCTTCTGCTCTTATCTGATCATACTATGAGTCTTCCCTGCTTGATATCAATTGCTGTATATCTACTTGCTCCTGCATGCTTGTGCCTACGACACGATTTTCATGTTTATGATCCAGATTTATCGTTACACATGTGCTTATCCATGCTCGCCATCTGGCTTTCGAAGTACCACTCGCCGGGGAGTTCTGACTCCTCTGGATCCTTATGTCCAGGTTTTGGAGCTTAGAGCTTGTGGATTCTCCCAGTTGCTGATCAGAGTGGCGCAGCGGTAGCGTGGATCTCCAGCAGACCGTCTAGAGCCCCATCCTTCCGGGCCCTCATGTGCGGCTCTAGAGTTCTTCTGCTATGACTCTGAGCCATCTTTTGTACTGTCCATACTTGTACATCTTCTTGTATTCTCGCAATTGCGCCATATTAGTGATGTAATATCCTTGTAATATTTATCACATCTAGAGATAACTTTGTAACTGTGCTCATGTGTTGGAATGTATAATGCACCACGTGCTTCCGTACTCTGATTCTTGCCTGTACTGATGCTTAGCGTATATACGTGAGGGTATTTCTGACCTGCGTATATACGTCGCAGTAACGTCTCCGTACCCGCCGGATCGGGGCGTTACAATTAGTCTACTGTCAGTATAATTTAGTGTTGACCGTTAATTTGTCCGATTATCAGTTAGTTAAAATTAATAGAACTATAATCGTCACAAGTAACTTCTGGTGTTTTATGATTTTTCCACCGACTATTTGCCAATGAAAAATTCTATACATAGACAAATTTTCTAGGCCATTAGAAGGGGTTATGTATTAGGGCAAAATATGTCTTTTGAAGCCCATAACATAATAATTACCTATTTGTCAGTAAGGCTAGAAGTTAATTTAAGTTGTAGGATAATTGTCAACACATCGAGTATATATGCAAACACCGTTAATAGACATTATTATAAAGAGTCAATACTCCAATAAACAATTACGATATACCCGTGTTCATAACATGTGTTACTGGAAGAAATATGTTTAAATCTAGGCTAAACTCAACATGCCTATATTTAAATTCCTATAAATTTCACATAGATTCCTCCTAAGGGGCTCTTTGATTAGGGGTGGAAGTGAGGAAATGATTGTATAAAAGAGAAAATAGAAAAGGAATAGAAGGTTTTCTCATTTTTCTTTTTCGATATTTGAATAGATAAAAAAGTAAGCTATTATATTTTCTCATTTTCTTACTTTCGCTCACTTCAATGCAACCAAACAGGCCCTCAATAAAATAAAATAAAAAATTGGGTGCCTGTATCCGCTCTCTAACTTCATCTGGAAGTGCGCACACCCCGTTTTTAACAAAACGTGCGAACAAGAATACCCCCGATTTCATATCAACCGTCCGGTCCACATGTCAAACAGCATGACAGTCTGTTCTAATTCTCCGTTGTCCACGTGGCGGACCGACATGGGGCGATGTCCAGAATGAAAAAAAATAAAAAGAAAACAAAATGCTAAATTTAAATATCAAGACAAAATATATTCTAACAACGGAACCCACTAATCCGCCCCCTTCTCGTGGGGCCCGCATTTTAGGGCCCTTTACATATCACCGATAAAGAATATGGGTGTCCATTAGGTGCATTGAGAAAGAATATGGGTGTTCATTATTAGGTGTACTTGATTTATTTATTTATTTTGCTTTGTTTTCTAAGACAAGAAATTAGATAACTAAAATAAAAGTAAAAAAAGAAGGGGGAAGAAAAGAGGGAAGAAGGAGAGAAGGTGTCTCCTTCCAACAAATCATCCCTATTCTCTCTCTTTTTCTCTCTCTTATTTGAAAAAAGATTACTTTTTTTTTCCTCGGTTATTTGAGCTTGGACTGAGGAACCCAATCATTTGGAGCTTTACCATCCTAGATGTGATTTGGGTTCGTTTTCTTCTCTTTTTATATTTTAGTTTGAATTTTTCCTTCCTGGGGCTTGTTTTCTTCGTTTGTTTGACAGATTATTGACCCCTTTTCTTTCTACTTTGTATTGATATAGTATACTTGTATTGCAAAAGTCCCTCCTTTTTATATAAATTTTTGGCTACATCAATCCTTCATTTGAAGGATTTTGGGTCGGGTCTTCTGGTGATCTGGGTTTTTGTAGATTTCAGCTGGGTTCTGTACAAGTTCCATAGATTTGTTTATATTCTTGGGTTTGATTGTGCACAAGTGTTAAAAGTTTTTCTTTCTTGCAATTTATTATCATTATTCTTCTCATTTTTGTTGTGGTTTCATCTTGGGACCTTGAAAAATCTCAACTTTTATTGGGAATAGGAGGTTTTTAATTATTTTGTTCTGTAAATTTAAGGAATTTTTGTTCTGATTGGTTTCATCTTGGAACCTCCAAGAAAAAAGAAATCTGCCATTTCTCCAATTGGGTTGTCCTTAAAAGTTTGCTTTTTAATCTGCAACTGAAGAAGGTTAGTGATGATCTCCACTTGTCGTAATGAACATTGATTTGCTTCCATTATTAGTTGAGCCTGATGGTTTAATTTGTTTCTCTTTGTAGATACATTATCTATTATTGCTGAACTAAATCATGGCTGGGATTGGCAACAATGCAACTGCAATGGGAGACTGGATGCCTCCCAGCCCCAGCCACATAAATTTCTTCTCCAATCTAATGGCCGAGGAATTTGATCTAAAGTCTTTCTCAAATAGAAATGAGGGGCCATTGCTAAAATTGGATGAGCGAGAAAACATTGTGAATACTAAAGAGGAGGAGAAGGGTGGTGCTGTATTGCATTTTTCGACTGATCTCCAGTCGAAGATTAACTCAGTCCATGCTCACAAACCTAGTCTTACTGAGAGGAGGGCGGCAAGAGCTGGATTTAATGCTCCAACAATTGATACGGATCAAATTAGAGCAGCAAACTTTTCTTCCTCGAGCTCGGATATTCGTTCTCCGTATCTTACAATTCCTCCTGGTCTCAGTCCAACAACATTGTTGGATTCTCCGGTTTTTCTTTCGAATTCACTGGTATGGTTTATTCCTTGATGTTTTCATACATGCATGTTATAGTGTATGAATTGACGAGAAAAATTATCTAAAAAGGAAGGTATGTTAGGTAGCAAGGTACTAATTTATGATCTAGATTTAAATTTAGACTAAGCTCGCACTGCTGAAAGTATGTGGAACCTATCATCAATATGTGCTGACTCTCCTTAGAACAATTTTGGGAAAGGGATTCAAAATGTCAGGCTGACCTGCTGTGATTTCAAAAGAATCACAATATTAATATGCATGTGTGCATGTTATTATGTGCAGTTTCCTTTCAATTTAACTGCATACATTTGCATGTGAGAGATTTTCCGTCGTGTGGTATTTATGTTTCACAAGCAGTTTCCAAAGTGATAATTCGATAATTCATTTCATCATATGTGCAATGACCAATTAGTTTGCTGTTCATGTTGCCAAAGAAGTACCTGTGGTTGGAAGGAACGACTTACCACTATTTATTGTGCAACCTCCTGAGCAAAGTTCTTCCGTTAAGATATTTGACCATGGATGGACAATTGGACATAGAAGGTCATTTTGAATTCTGTTCCAGGATTATTGTAGTGAAGCAAATGTACTAGTTTTATCATGTTAAAAGCACATTCTTAAGCAGTTTCTGCCTGAAAACAGCTTTATCTTGAAGTCCGGCTTCAACAGTTGTCGTTCATCTAATGCTGCCTAACTCTTTATTTCTTATTGTTTTTCCAGGCTCAGCCATCTCCAACTACTGGCACATTTTCTTTTCCACAATGTAATACTGACTCATTCTTGGTAGGTCCTGATAAAACTAAAGATCACCCACTTGAAGGCATTGGTCCTCAATCATCTGACGTGAAACCTCCTGAGGGGTCAGATCCGTTCTCCTTCTCAAGTGGAGGAAACCAAGTAAGCCCTAGATCATTTTCTTTAATGTGCCTACAAAATGCAACTTATATATCTCAGTTGCATTAAATGTTGCGTGGGTTTACAATTCTTGTCACCTAACCTTAACCATGGAAACTGTTGCATAGAAAAACCTCAAAGTATGGACTAGACATTTCTATAACCTGATTATATTTCTTACCTCGTAAAGTAGATTTTTCTTGTTAAATTTAAATCAAACTAGAAGCTATCTAGTTTGGCTTGTACTACTATAATATTTTGCTTGCAAGCCATAAATTTCACAAACATTAGTTGAGATGTTTCCTTATTTTGTATCATACATTGTTAACTGATTTCTTACTTTTAATAAAAGTTACAATCTAGTAGGAGTCGGAAGTACATTACTGTTTGGACTGGTCAAGGCTAAAAGTTGGCCATAACCTGGCAAATGCTAAAAAGCAACTAGGTATTAGCTAATAACTCATATAATGCACAAGTTCCTTGTACTTTTATCTTGTAGTGGATAAGAAGTTTTAACTAGGTATTGCTTTTAACCAAATTTTGGGCAGTGAATGTTATCTGAATTAGCATTATACCTCTAGGCATAAATTTTTATTATGCCCTTAGAATGATTATTACCATTCTATACTGTTTCCAAATGACAACTAAATGAACTTCTCCTGCTTTACATCTTCATTGTATAAATTCATTATTTTATTTCTTTCCAGATTTTTTTTTATATTTGTCCTTTTTTAATTCTTTATTGTCTAATGTTCCCTTTATTCGATTTCCTTTTCTTTTTTTATCCTTCTTGATATTTACATTGTGTTTTCCCTTATTTTAATACATTTGTTTCCGTTATTCCTCTCTCTCTTTTTGTGACCCACATTTTTTTTTTCTCTCGTCCCTTTCCTCTTGTCTTCTTCACTGCCTCGTCTCATACTTCTTTGATCTTTAGTTTACCATTCAATGGAAATTACTATAAACTTTGATTTCTTTTCATCTACATTTAGAGGTGGCCACTTTAATGTAGATTTGTGTTTTATTTTACAGATATATATTGCTATTCAACAAAGTCTATTCATGTATAGTTTGATACTCTTTTAAAACTTGTAGATTGCTTATATTAGCAAGTGTTTTGTTATTATTATCAAGTGCATTGTTATTATGTCTTTTGGTACCATCAAAGATTCCTACTGATGAACTTGCTATTCTCAGCCAGTTTCGACCATTGATCCTCACCAGACCTTGCCCTGCACTGGGGGATCATTCCAAAATTCTAAAGAAATAAACCTATCTGTGAGAGAACTTTCTATTGGTAATGTCATTCCCAATCAGAGGTTATCTAATCTCACCACTGGCAAAGAATGTTCTCCCCTCCTGACAATTCACAAGAAGAGGAAAAAGGTGAATCATCTCTTGCGCTTGGTGCACCAGCCGAGGATGGATACAACTGGAGGAAGTATGGGCAAAAACATGTCAAGGGCAGTGAGTACCCTCGAAGCTATTACAAATGCACTAATCCTCAATGCCCAGTAAAGAAGAAGGTGGAACGAAACCACGAGGGTCAAGTCACGGAAATAATCTACAAAGGAGCTCACAACCATCCAAAGCCTCCTCCAAACCGCCGCTCTGGAGTTCTGTCCTCTCACCCCTTTAATGACTATCAATCGGATGGGCACGATTGGAGAAGTGATAGTGGTCTTGATGCCGCACCACCTGCCTCTGGTGCCACTGAGTTTGGTGAAACTCAAGAAGCCGGAGAGGTTTCATCAACCCTATCCAATGAGGAGAACGAGGAGGACCGACTAACTCATGGGAGTGTGTCTGTGGGTTGTGATGGAGAGGGAGAGGAGACTGAGTCAAAGAGAAGGTCGGCTACACCTCTACTTTTCTTCCTATGAGCTTCTTGATGTGAATATGCTATTGTATAAAATGGATCTGAAGTCATCAAATTTTTTTTACCGCATGTTGTTTCTGGTTTAGGAAGCTCGATGTTTGTCCAGCGGAAATGAGTGCTGGTTCAAGGGCGGTTCGTGAGCCAAGGGTGGTGGTTCAGACGACGAGTGAGGTTGACATTCTTGATGACGGGTACCGCTGGCGGAAGTATGGCCAGAAGGTGGTCAAAGGAAATCCAAACCCAAGGTAATTCATTGCATGCAATTTACATGCCCTAGAAATTTCCTTAATGTATTTTCCTTACAAACTCACCATGTTCAATTTATTTCCTGTCTGGAACTTCAAATTTATGTGAATTTGTGTCGGTGTTGGTGGCTTCAAACTGATCAAGTGAATCTGAGAAGGATAGTGGGGACCAGTTAGATGGTCATGCTCATTTTCTATTCTCACAACTGCAATGTTTGGTATTCAGATAATTTGAAATCTGTGCATTATATCTTCAAATCTTAAAGCCGTAATCTATGTTACATGGGCACATTTGTAAAGGAAAGGATATATGCCAAAAAAATTATTTGTAATATAAAGCAAATTGTGATTGCTTTTTTATGCCTTCAGTGTTGTATTAAATCCTAGAATTTTATCCTTGAACCTTCTGAGTGTCTGAGGAAATATGAAATGTTTCCTCCAGGTAAAGTTGAAAGTGCTCCCAGTAGTGTGGCCTAAAACTTTGCACACATTAGGCTACCAGGTACTTTTTTCTCTCCATCTTGGCGGATGGTATTTTAGGTTTCATCAGAGGTCACTCTTGCCTATTGAGTCCTTCACTAGGAAATCGGCATGAAGTTATTTAATATTTAAAATTAAGATGTAGAATTGTATCAGGTTTTATGTCAAAAAGACCACTCTTTTACATGAGTTTTTCATTAGGAAATCAACACCCATTTAAAATTAGGATGATGAAATTTTCTGAACAACCTGTTTGGCTGGAGGAAACATGTGAAAGGAGGACGTAGAAGAAAAATGATTTGGCTTGAACAACAGTCTGGTGCTAATTTCCCTAACTATGCTAGTTTGATTTTCTACTAAGTTCAATGGCTTGAAGGAGCAATATGTTTCCTCTTCTAGTAAGAAGAAATTTCTTCCCCACTAGCTATGCATTGGGAATTGAGAACATGTGCCATACAGAATAAACATTATTATATATACTCTATGAACTGAAAAACTGAATTTAATCTATTTTTACAAAGAACTCTTATTTCTTTTGTTCCTTTTTCTGAAACCAAATGGGTCAATATAGGTTCACCCAATGATCAAAGCTTAATAGAACAAGGTTGGAATTAAAGCCTTCAGATTTTCCGATCTAAGACAAATATTTGTCACTAGTTGCTTTATCTTCTTGCTGTGAAGTTCTTTGTTATGATGTAACCTTTAGCATCCTTTTTTGTATCTGAAGCAATCTTCCAACTGTATGTAACTTGTGCTATTGATAATTTAAGTTCATTTTAATACAATCTGAAAACAATCATCTAAATTTCAAAATATCCAACTTTCATACAAGTATACAGGGATATAGACATCAGTTCTTAGATATTGCAATGATTTTATTATTTATCATTATGCCAATATATTAATCTTAAACATTGATGTTATTAGATTGATAAATTTTTATTTCATCCTGTTTTCATCTCTCTTTATTCATATTGCATATCTGAATGATAATGATAACTGGCACATCGTGCTGTCCATGGACTATGTCATGAGTGTCATGACTCGGATCCAACCTGATTAAACCAGATCTGGATCCTCTTGGGTCTGATCTCATTAGCATCTGATGCATTTAGTGTTATCCAATTAATAAATGGGTCATAAGGATTTAGGGGAAGATACAACCTGACTAAATTGTAGATAAGTGTGTGTGTGTTTTGATTGTTAGCCATAAATTTTGTATACTATTTTTTTGTCACTAAAATTTTAGTTTCTTAAGCTTCCATTCCAAACCAATATTTCATTTTAAAATAATTAACACTTGATTGTATGCCCTTGCTCAATAAAGATCCTTAGTGAAGTGTGGTACAATGGCATGCAGGAAGATCCATGTCGATATTGCATGTAATAAACTCCCTACCTGGCATAAATTGTCTCCAACATTTACTCATAAACAAAATGATTCTAGTAAAATTTGCATTAACATGGTAAAAATCTTAATTAATGTACAAGAGTCCAATCATCATTGTCGAGCTGTTTCCGGTCAAAAAGTGTCAGCTATGTAACAAGGAAAATTTTGACAAAGTTTTACGATGCCTTTTTGACTTCATGTCAACCCGATCTTAGCTAGTGTCAAATCTTGGCAAAGAAAACTGTGGACGAGGGAGGAGCTTGCCATGATCCCAAATACTGGTTTGTCTTTCAATTTCTCCTAGTCAGAGGATAAAGTATGGATGAGGGGAAAAGATGATATATTTGCTATAAGGAATTGCATTCCGCTCTTAAGCGCAGAAAAAGTCAAGAACTAGACGCAATACTAAGTAGTTAAAAAAATAGTGCATTCTGATTTGAAAACCTATTAATAATCAGTTACCAGACCCAGGTTTGGATGATTTTCTGAAATATCAGGATTTTAAACGGATCTGTCAGTTTATCTGTGCAGTTCATGTGACTTCAATGTTCAAGGCCATCTGAGTAGTTCATCAGAATTCGGTTCTCTACTGGATCATATGTTGGCATATCCTCGGATTGCCCGGCACTGTTGATGTTTTACATTGCATATGTCATGTTTAAACCCAAGAAAGAAGACTAATTACCTTTTGCTGCAGGAGCTACTACAAGTGCACCAATCCAGGCTGCTCGGTTCGTAAGCACGTAGAAAGAGCGTCACATGACCTCAAGTCAGTGATCACAACCTACGAAGGAAAGCACAACCATGAGGTCCCTGCTGCCAGGGGCGGCAGTGGATCGACGAGCTCTTCGCTCCCTGCTTCCGCGGCCCCCGTAGCCCCTCAACCAGCTCGAGCACAAGACAGCTTCAAAAGGTATAATGGCCCTCCACCTCTCGCTGCTTTCAGCCTGCATGGACGAGACCAGATTGCGCCAGGAGCAGCCAACTTCGCCTTTGGAGTAGGACCTCAAAGCTTCTCTGCAGCGAACATCGCAATGTCTAGGTTCGGTCACATGGCTCTGCCATCGGTTAACGCGCTCATGGGTCACCATCGCCACGGAGCAGACGCAGGGTTTGTTGTGCCGAAGGGGGAGCCAACAGGGGAATCTTTATCTGATCCGAGTCTGAACATGTCAAATGGGGCCTCGGCTTACTATCATCAGCTCATGGGCAGAATGTCTCTAGGACATCAGCTGTAGATACTGGAAGCAACAACTCGCTGTTTTTTTGTAGGGGAAGGAAAGATTCAATTTGTTTCTTTTTCTATCCACACAAAAGTGCAATGGTCTTGTTTTGGTTTCTTTTTGTTGGAGAATACATTATTATAGAAGCTGATATATATATTTTATTCATTAATGGTGGGGTTTGTTTGGGCTATTATGTCTACTTTGCCGAGGTGTCACTCCCCTTGATGCCATAATTTGGATGTTTTTTGGGCTGTTTTAAGTAGTACTTCAGAATTTCTAGGTACTTTAGCCAGTTGCGATTGCTGGCAAGTTTTTATCAATTTTGATTTGTTTAGTGAGGGTCAGCGAGAATCAGGACAAATCTTGGGCCAACTCTTGTTGCCAAACAGCTGTGTTTTGCAACAAGAGCTAGGTGTTTAGAGTTGTGAGTTTCTCAAGATGAATATGATTTGTTAAATGAGTGGTACATGAGTTATATCAGGAGTAATTACTTAATTAAGATAATATTGTTATATAATATTGAAAGTCCTATTTCTACTGAGAGTTGTAATTATATTTGCATATAAATAAGAATACATAAAGAAGACTCATCAACTCTCTAATTTCTATAATTTAAATTTTCTTATGGTATCAGAGCGCTAAGGTTCTCGATTCCTTGCGATCTTTATTGTTTTCATCTCCGCTCGCCATCAAAAGATCATTATCAATTCTCTCTTTTTCTTCGTCTTCTTTTTCTTTCTTTTTTCTTCTTTCAAATCTGATTTGAATTCAGTTTTGTTTAAACAAAAACAAAGTTAATATTCACGTGAACAGGAAAAAAGTGGAAGAGGTTTGGAGTTTTTAGGCCATTCTTTTTTAAAAATTATGTATTCTTTTCGAATACTTGAGAGTTTGGTTATTTTTCTATGAGTTGTTTTAAATCTCGAGGGAGGATTATTTGTTGGGTGTTTAGATCCCGATAGAAGATCGTTTGCTTGGATATATTTGGATCCCTAAAGATAATCAATTTCAAAAGATATTCCATGAGTATGACAAATAAAAAGTATAATCACCAACACTTTCAGATGTTTCAATACTTTCAGGTTGCCCACGTGTCTTCTTATGAACAATTTGCTCATCAATTACAATAATTTTAGATGTTTCAGCAATTTAAGCTGTCAAGATGTCATCTTCTTTCTCCACCATTACTCTGGCCCGATCAGGTAACTTTTACAGCTTATCTTGCATCAACTTCTCCACACACGTGGGTTATAAGTTCAGGAGCTTCAGATCATATGACTAAGAACAAAGGTATTATGTCCTCTCTTGATTTTTTGTGTTTTCCCCCTATGTTACATTAGCCTATGATTCTACTTCTTCTGTTCAAGGCATAAAAATTTTCTAATGCCACATCTTTTTTATCTCTATCATCTGTATTTTATATTTCAGACTTTCCTTTCAGTTTGCTATTGATTAGCAAGATTACTAGAAAGTTAAATTGTTCAATAAAATTATATCGTACATTTTGTGAATTTCGAGAACTTGAACGAAGAAGTTGATTTGCACCGGGCATGAGAAAGACATATTGTATTACCTAGACTTGGTTTCCAAACTAGTGGAGTGTTCCAGTTCAGTTTTATTTTTTGACATCAATGTCAGTTAGGTTACTCCACTTTATCGGTCTTAAAAGTTTTGATTCTTGAAGCCAATCAAGCTGAGTCTTGTTAACTAAAGAAATATTATCGAATGTCTTAACCTAGTAGAGTTAATAAACTGGCTAATCACTCATTTGATTTGGTCCATTCAGATGTATAGGGTCCATGCTCAAAAAAATTCAAACTTGATGTTCAATATTTAATTTTTGTGGATGATTACTCACGTGTTACTTGGATTTATCTTATGAAATTTCGTTCTGAGATCTTTTTCAATATTTCAAAATTTTGATTTGAGATTAAAACCCAATTTAGCACTTTTGTGAAAAGATCTGATAATACTACAGAGTATTTTAGTTCATCTTTCACAAATTTTATGATTAAGCATGGCATCAATCCATTTGTGCTTACACTACTCAACAAAATGGTGTCATTGAACGTAAAAACTG
The DNA here is from genome assembly GCA_038442645.1 of Agave tequilana. Taxonomy (NCBI): domain Eukaryota; kingdom Viridiplantae; phylum Streptophyta; class Magnoliopsida; order Asparagales; family Asparagaceae; genus Agave; species Agave tequilana. Next base: position 62,135 of record JAVJIF010012527.1, read on the forward strand.
TCATTTGCTTGAAACTACTCGCACATTACTTATTCATAAGTAAGTTTCTAAATATTTTTGGTGTGATGCAGTTCTTACAATATATTATTCAATTAATCAAATTTCTTCTTGTGTTTTGCAAAGTCAAATATCTTATTCGATTTTATGTGCTTAAAATGGTTTGTTTTTCGTGCCACCAAGAATTTTTGGGTGTAAGTGTTTTGTTCATAACAATGATTTTATAAAACGAAATTGGATTCTCGTGCTCAAATGTGTTTCTCTTGGGTATTCTCGGATATAGAAAGGGTATCAATATTTTTGTCATTCACTGAATTATTTTTTGTTTCAGCTGATGTCAAATTTTTTAAGTCTAAATCTAAGTTTTAACTAAGTCTTTTTTTTCTTAGAGTTCGAGGACGACAATATATTTTTCCTTGTTCAAGATCTACCAGTCGTACATACTTCATCATCGGTTGATATAGATTTGGGTACATTGTCACATGTATATAAAGAACTAAAACCCCTCACCGGTTTAGAGAATCGATCAAAGTCTTCACAAAACGTACTTCTACTGTACATGTGCCAACATCTTCTGCTATTTCAATTTTCTAAACACAAACTAGTGAGAACAACATCTACATTACCCTCTAGCGATACTACTACTGATTTTGATAGTGTTTCTGATGATGATGATGGTCTTCATATCACACTTCGTAAGAGTAACACACTTGTGCATCTTATCCTATCTCACGCTTTGTATCTTATGCACACTGTCTCCTTTCTTTCATATATTCATTTCTTCTTTGGACTTATATTATGTTCTCAACTATGTATCAGAAGCCCTATCTATCTCAGGCTGGAAGGATGCCATAAAAGAAGAAATGTTGGCTCTTGAATAGAATGGAATCTAAGATCTTGTTGTTCTTCCTCCAAGAAAGAAATCAGTTGGATGTTAGTGGGCGTACACTGTGAAGCTAATCTCGATAGGTCATTGGCTCATTTGAAGGTCCATTTAGTTACCAAAGAGTGTTCTCAGGTGTATGGAATGGATTATTATGATACTTTCTCGCTAGTTGCAAAGCTGACTTCTGTGCATATTCTTTTTTTTTTTTTTTTTTTTTTTTTTTTACTACACTCTTCACTGGCTCCTTCATCAGTTAGATATTAAGAATGCTTTTCTTATAGTGTTCTTCACAAAGAGATTTACATAGAGCAACCACCCATTTTTGCTACTCAGGGAGAGTAAGAGAAGGTGTGTAAGCTGTAAAAGTCTTTGTATAGATTGAAGCAGTCGCCGAGAGCTCAGTTTGGATGATTTGCCTCTGTTGTTCAGACCCTTGCTCTCTCTCGTTCTCAGAATGATTACGATGTGTTTTGGCGACAACATTAAGTGAAGAGGTTACTACAAAATGAAGGGCATATTCAAAAATTCAACCAAAAAAAAGAGAAGTTTGCTTGGGTAATTAGTGACGATTTGAAGGAACAAAAGGTAGATGAAAATGTTTAAAAGTTTCTTATTATCTTCACACACTTCACTAATTACCTACACAAACTTCTCTTTATTTTGTGGGAAAAAGTCACCAAAACCCCCTAACATTTTATCGGAATTCACGAAACCCCCCTAACATTTATTTTTACACACTTTACCCTCCTCCGGTCTAAATCCAAAATTCTGTAGTGTTTTATTTCTATATACCCAAACTGCTCTCATATGCAGCTAGGGGCTTTCTTTAACCTCTCAACTCTCTATTCCTCTAACCCTTGAACCAATGCTCTCTCTCTCTCTCTCTCTCTCTCTCTCTCTCTCACACACACACACACAACCAAGAAAGGGAATGCCAATACCTATTTTGTAGCAACGAATTCTTCAACATGACAGGTCTCATTTCATCTACGCATTCAGAAAATTATTTTGTTATTTTCTTTTCAGAAAAAAATCAAACCCACATCCAAAATATAAGCAACATAATCATGCATAGTATAAAATCACAGTAAGGATCATCAAAAGCATCACATTTGTTGTATAAAATCACCACATTAGTTTTAACACGTACGCATCTCCAACCAAGCCCATTTGCCTTGTGCCTCATGCCTTCACCAAGAAAAACAAAAAAAAACTTCTTTGGGGGTATAAATATGATTCATGCACAGTTGAAAATGAAATTGAATTCTTCAGTTCTAATGCATTGCAGTGCTAATGTTCCAAGAAGTTTGAAGTACTACAGTTACTGTAACCAACGACACCCTACTTATTCCCACGAATCTACAGTTAGCTTACAAACTGAACACAACATTTACAAAATGGAACTCGTCGGAAAATGGTTTCCAGCAAGAATAATCAGCTGAAGAAACAGATACCTCATGCTTCCAAAGGGATAAAACTGATGTAACACTGCGATATGTTGAATAAAATTCAAGCCTGCATCAATAAAAGACTACTGCTGAAAAATGAAAAATCCAATCTTTGTTGACGGGTAAATCCTAGAAGCAAGAAGCTCCACCGGGAACTCCATTTCGGAGCAAGTACCACACTGAAAGGAAGCATTCATAATTTTTTCCTCTTTCCTTTCGTTATCCTTTTTCCCCCTCATCTATTTTTGAGTCAATTCATAATACCGTGGTTAGCAAGCTACATCCAGAGTCACAATTCTGCCAACTGACTGATAGATGAAAGCTCGGCGTTTATGTTAAAAAGAGCATCCTGATCCATATGAACAATGGTGCATGTCTTAGGTAGAGAGTAGACAGATAAATCCGATATAGTATCTGGTTCTTGTTTTATCTCCAGAGGTTTCACAGGGTCCCGTTCACCGGATGTACACGGCTTACTTTCAGATCGGTTTAATAGCTGAAGCTTCATTTCCAGACATGGTTTAAGATCATCCTCACTACGAGCTTTACTCAACTTGTCAATAAGATCATTAAATACTGCAGTCCTCTCGGCCCTCCACTCACCTGCTTTCTTCTGTCTTTTAGGCTCCTTGCAAGCATCAATTTCATCAGCATAGGGTGAGTCCTCATCAGGAGCAAGATCCCTCTCCTGTAACTTCCTCAATAGTTGACCCACAAGGTCCCTTATCCTCTCCCTACAACTGTCAGCTTTCTCAGCATTAGACTTGATCTTTACTTTCATGGATGACACCAACTTCTGAAACTCGTCCTCCGAAGAGGAAGTAAGTTCAGGTGCAATCTGTCCATCTGACAAAAGCCTCTCGATGGAAAATGTTTCCTCTAGTAAACTGACATTCCACATGTACCTATCAAATGCCTCATTCCCTGCTTCAATGTTTCCTTCAATATGCTCCTTCAACTTTGAAAACCTCCACTTGTTTATATTCACAGCATCCTGAAAAAGCATAGAAAAAAGTTTGGCATTTGGAAATGAAAACTCTGAACAATTTGATACAAGGATAGAAAAGAAAGAATATGAACCATAGAATTGGCCATATAAAAAACAGAACTTATGGTGATTGGATGTTAAAATTTGTGTATTTATATTACAGTACACCTCATGAGAATGGAAAATGGCAGTGGTAACTAAAGGTAGAAGCACCACTTAGCAACATCATTATCAGGAAGTATTTGCCTCAAAAAAGAATTTATTATCATTAAGTAATAAACAAAGCAGATGTGAAAAGTTCATTAGTTATTATTTTTTAAAAAGAGGAATTTTAAGTAGCTTATGAAGACAGAGGTCAACAATAGAAAAGCTTGAAAAAGTAATCTGGAAAAAGATCTTGGGAAAAATCCACAAGTGAAATTTTTGTCATGCCGCACAGTTAAAAATTTTACGGATACAGATGAGCTGCAAATAGTGATTACCTTTCGTGTGAGAGGCTTCTTTACCCGCATGGTACTAGCAAAAGCAGCAGAGAGTTGTCTAAGTGAAGATAGTCTCCAAGAAGCCCTGTGACAGTAAATAAATGATGAAAATTTTACCCATACTGTCTCTATCTCATATTTTCTTAATTAACCAGAACCCACCCAGTTGAAGATGCATCACTTGATGGCTGTTGCCGCTGTCCCGGCAAAGGGGTTGTAGAAGGAGGTGGTTGCGCTGGTAAAATGCTGCTTTGCTTCAGAACTGAAACATTAGTCCAGAAGACAACTTTAGCAACGAAAATACAGCGAAAGAAGTTAAATCTCTCTCAAAATAACAGAATGGTAATGTCAATATTCAATCATCAAAAAATTTAAGTATATCAACAGATCTAGAAAGATTGCTAACAGAAAAATTCAGAAAATTTCATCTAATTAATAGCAAAATAGCCCTCATAAAATTATGCAACAGATGAACCACATACCATGAATATGACACGGGTTCTGAGCTGTGGCACAGCAATTCTTGCATGACTGAAATGGACACCTATGCAGACAATTTTAAATACATTAAACCATCAGCTAGGGGAAAGGAAAGAACAGAAGGACAGCATTTTTGAACAATTTCAAAGTAATAGGAACTCACAGACATCAAGCAATATATGTAATATGATAATGCACATTGGATGTAGCAAGATTTCGGTTCTCATGGGAGTCACAATTTCTATAAAAGTAGAAAATATATGAAAGTTCGCACCATAGTTTCTCTATAAATATTTTATTAAATGGAGAAGACATTCTAATATCTCGTAAAACTGTTAAGAGCAAAGACCAAAGTCATCCGCAATGAAAAACACATTCAATATAGAATCCAATAGCATTTTTAAGATTTTCAAAATAGATTCCAATAGTCCTTCCATGATTTTCTCTCCAAGAACATTGTCACTAATCACTATGTTCCAGTTAAAAATAGAATAATCAAAAGAATTAACATAATGCCCAGAGTCTCAAACTCAGACACCTTTAAAGGAGGAAGGTCATTGCTCGGGACGTTCTCTGCCAAGTAGGAGACCGCTTACTTCCTTGGCCACACAGAGTGTGATGCCATTTAGGTCAGACCAGACCAGACCAGAGACTGGTCAACATGAGAGGATCAAGATCACACAGCCATAATCAAAATGCTCAGAAGAAAAAGGTTGGACTGAGACTCTCAGGTAAAGTAAAACTGCCGAGCCTGCAGATTACAAGTCTTTATGATGCACATTAAAGAAATTAACTCAACTATATATAGTACATTGTTAGTAAGATGGAATATGGCAAAAGAGTGGAATTGAAAATGATCGTGTTTAGTACGGAATCTAAGCAAAATAAACATATCTAAAAGCTGGAAAGCACCGAGCCACCGAGACTCCAAAACTTGAGCCAATACTGTATTTGATATGTATCCGACATGGATAGAGTACCAATACACAACCAGTACGTGTTACACACATATTGGATTATTATGTAATTTAAAACAAAAGAAAAACAAATCCTCAACACCTCCCGATATGGTTAGGACACCGAATGGCGAGAGAGTTTCAGAATATTGGGACAAACTAGATAAGACCGATTGATTGAATCGAGCTCTTTCAATCAATTACCCGTCTCTTTCCCTCTCAAGAACCTTAGCTTTATTTCTAGCAAAGTACCATGTTGGTTCCAACTAGAATCCAGCAAATAGGCGTCTGACGAAGACAAGGCGGTAGCAAGGAGGTTTTATTTTCTAGCGAAGTACCATGTTGGTTCCAACTAGAATCCAGCAAATAGGCGTCTGACAAAGACAAGTCGGCAGCAAGGAGGCTTTGATGAGGTGGTAAGAGGTGTCTACAAGGGTTTCAAGGCAGCAAGGAGGCAGTCTCACGATGATGAGGTCTTTTAGGTAGTGAGAAGGCTACGACTAAGTGTTTGGAAGCAGCTTTTCCTGAATTCCAGCAATCTCACGCATCAGGTATGTTCCAAGTGTCCGTATCCTAGTAGGTGACAGGAAGGAGCGATTAAGGAGGGGAGGTTCTCTGTGTCAGAAGTTGTTTGAGAGGACTGGAGGAGGAATTATTGCTGGGGTGAGTATTTATATTGCAAGATTTGTGAGTGGGATGGGGATGTTTTAGTTGTTTTCTTCTTTTTTTGGTTCACTTGATAACGGGTGTTGTGTGTTTTAAATTAGTCTATGAGTGGGATAGGGACGTGTTGAGAGATTCTCTTTTATTTTTTTTATTTATAATGTTTCTTGTCGTGTTGTCTTTGATTAATTAGTGTAGTTTTAGATTGATTTGGTGTTGTTTTCAGGTTATTCACTACTAAATCAACAGCAAATATTTGCCGTGTTTTTTGTTAATTTATCTTGTTAATGTGTTTATTACTTGTCGTAAATGGTTAACTTCCTGTTTTTTTTTGTTTTTATTAGTTTGTTGGTTTAAGAGTTATTTTTAGTCATTTCACCCTTTCATATAAATTGTTAAGTTGTCATAGTTATTATTTGTTAATTTGTTCAAATTTTAGTTTTTCCAGTTGAGTTATTTTAAATTTAGAGAGAAAAAAATAATGTTGGTACCTCTAAATCTTTTGCACCTAGTTGCATGGAACAAGATGATGATCATGCTCCATTGAAGAAATTTGCCACAATAATGAAAGCTCGTTCAGAAGGTGGAAGAAATGTCAAATTCAAATTCAATTTTTGTAATGGAGTCTTCAAGGGATCATAGTTTAGGATAAAGGAACATTCACCTCAAATTGCCAATCAAGGTATCAGAGCGTGCCCTAATGTTCACCCTCAAAAACTTCGGGAATTGCAAAAGATAATTGTTGATGAGGATATGAGACTGAAAAGAGCCACATCAAAGAAGTTGTTTTACCGCAACTCCAAGTCAAACTTCTTTCAATTCGGCTTTGGACAACAAATCATGGGAAGCCCCGGTGGTTCATTTATACCAAAAGGATTTGAGCCAAAGAAGAGAAAAGTGGGACAACAACCAGCACCACCAAGCCTTTATCTCGAAGTTTTAGACAATATATAGACAAGAGAGAGAGAAGATGAATTGTTGTTGTGTTCATTCCAACAGAATCTCTCTCTCTCTTTATATAACCACTTTAACGAAACGTTGACAAGATCGAATCAAATGTTGCACAGCCGGTTGAGAAGTTGTAATGTTAAGTGTTGGCTTTTGAGGCACAGATATTGGCATACAACAAATTGATTATGCACACGCGGGATTAATGCACCCTGAAAACTGATTAAGGCACACACCTTTATTCTCTAAAATATTATTTTTATCTCGCTTCTTTAAAATTTTCTTAATTCTAAAATTACCCTTCAGTTTTATTTAAATTTAACTCTTTTTCTCTCTCCCTCTCTCTCCCTCTCACACAGGTTTGCCTGACCGCCGTCTGATCACAACCCAACGCTGTTTAGTCCGCCATCCCGACCGTTGTCCTGTCCTTCATCCACATGTTGTCCTCGGACTCTAAGGTAGAAGACTCGCATCAAACCCGAATTTGGACTAAAAAATGTGACATCAGCTTGAAAAAAGAAAACAATTCAGTGAAGGATACTGACACCAATACCCTTTCTGTGTCTGAAAATACCCAAGAAAAATACATTTAAGAGCACGAGGAATCTAGTTTAGTTTATGAGGATCATTGTTTTGAATAAAACACACTCAAAAATCTTTGGTGGCATAGAAAACAAATTGTTTTATGGACATAAAACTGAATATGAGATTTCATTTTGCAAAACAGAATAGATGAATCTGATTAATTAAATACCATACTGTAAGAACTGCATCACTCCAGAAATATTTAGAAACTTTCCTATAAATAAGCAATGTTCGAGCAAGTTTCAAGCAAATAACAATTTTTACGTGCAGTGACGCTATTTTTCGAGGAGTGTATACACATGAGAATTGATGAATAATGCCATGGTCAGTCATAAAATTTGCAAAAGATGAACTAAAATATTTTTTAGTATTATTAGATCTTAAGATTTTTTACAGAAGTGTTAAATCGAGTTTAAATCTCAGTACAAAAATTTTGAAATATAAGAAAGATTCAGAACGAGATTTCATGAGATAAAGCCAAGTAACACGCGAGTAATCATCCACAAAAGTAAGAAATACTGAAAACTAATTTGGATTTTATTAAACATGGACCCCATACATCTGAATAAAATAAATCAAATGGGTAATTAGTCTTCTTATTGACTATAGTGGGATAAGACATTTGATGATGCTTCCCTAGTTGACAATACTCATTTTAAAGACTCAGTTTTACTAGACTCACGAAGCTAAACTTTTAAAACTGATAGAGAGGGATGACCTCATTGACAATAATATAAAAAACTAAAACAGAACTGGAGCACACCACTGGTTTGGAGATCAAGTTCAGGTAATGCAATGTGTCTTTCTCACGGTCAGTGTCAATCATCTTCTTCGTTCCAAGTTCGTGAAATTCACAAAATATAGGATAGAATTTTATTGAAAAATTTAACGCTCTAATAATCTTACTAACTAATGGTAAACTGAAAGAAAAGTTTAGAACATAAAGTACATATGATAGAGATAGAGAAGATGTAGCATTAACAATGCTTGTACCTTGGATAGAAGAAGTAGAACTATCGATTAATGTGACAGAGGAAAAGAACACGTGAAATCAAGAGAGAACACAATACCTTTGTTCCCAGTCATGTGATCAGAAGCCCATGAATCTATAATCTAAGTAGGAGATATAAATGAAGTAAGAAAAGTAGTGGGATTATCTGTCCGGGTCAAAGTGGCTTTGGCAGAAGATGGGGTGGATGATGTCATCTGAAACTACTGAAACATCTGATACAACAATTTTTTCATTTGCTCCTTACTCACAGAACTCCTACTCTCAGATTGCTCCTTCTGAGTTGTGGCTACATCAGCTGATCAAAATGGTTGCTGCTGCTTCTTTCCTTGCAATAATGGGCAATTATATTTGGTGTGGCCTGACTCCTTAAAATAATAACAATAGATTACGTCTTCTTATCCTCTTGAACGACCACCACTATGGTCTTTCCCACAGCCTCGACCTCTTACCTCTTGTTGTTGTGGTTGGACCTCAAGAGTAGAACGATATTGAGTCTCCATGATGGCTGGATTCTGTGACTCTGAAGGAACAACTTCTCGTAAGAAGTTGTAGTTAGCAGTGGAGCTGCCAATCACATTCGGTCGAGCTTTTGAGAACTCTGAACGTAATGCTCCTAAGAAAACAACCATCAATTTGTTCCACCTATCCTGCATCTCCCTCACGTTGCTTGTAATAGGAAAAATCTCCTTTACCTCCTCAGAAAGTTTGTTGAAGTTGGAATAGAACTGGGCCAACATTCGACTTTCCATAAATTTAGCACCTTTATGTGTCAGAATACTATTTGAACCATCCTCAAACCATTTTGCAATTAATACCTTTAAAGTTAAAACCATATTTTATGGTAAAAGACAAACTAGTAAAAAAATATTAAATATAAGTTGCTTAGGATCTAGTGAATGAGCAAGACAATGAAGTGAAATGTTACTCTTATTTCATCGATCTAGTAAAATGTTGTGCACCACTGTGTAGAAAGGTTTGTAGAGTTTTGACAATGAAAAGAGACTTAAGATTGGTAAATTCAAACATAGGGTGCCTAACTGAATTTTCATGATGAATTATTTCTAAATGTCATCCCTTGCAATATCTGTGATCTAGCTACAATTTTCATATGTTACATTATTTACATTTTGTTCTTGGCCATGCAAACATTCTTGAGTGCAAGATTAAAAGCATGGACAACACATGGTGTTCAAAAGATATGAGGAAATTTATCTTAAACTAATTGCCTGGATGCCCTACAAATTGGTGCGCTATCTGTGATAATTTACACTACCAACCTCCTTTACCATTTTGATTATCTCGTCCCGGATGAAGAATCTATTTTTACCATTTTAACAATTCACGACCTTAAAGTCCACTTTTTGTCATCGCCATGAAATTTATAAGAGTCCTTTGAGGATTGGACCAACCGCACGCTAAAGTCAATCCATTCTCGTTTCTAGAAGTGTTTTTAATTGGTCTATCAATCTTTCTATGACCTCTCTCTTTGTTAAAGCAACAAAGTCCGCAACATTATTGTATCCAGGAGGAACATAGCCAAAATTTTGAGTATTTGTCGCTTATGTGATCGCACTAATGAAATGTGGATTTCTTGCTATATGTAATGAAAGACTGGCGGAATCGATGAACCTTGCAATCTCTTGATACAACCTTTCTTGAGCCTCATTATTTTAAGATTCTCAATTGTGATGTAGGCCCCACTTTTCTAGAAGTGGTGAGTAGAAATGAATGCACAGTATAGTTTAAGGAAGATGTAATTCACAGAATCAAAGCAAAATGGTTAAAGTGGAGAAGTGCTTCTAGTGTTTTATGTGATCGTAGCATACTCATGAAATTGAAGAGAATTTTATAGAATGGATTTAAGATTTGCTAAGCTCTATGATTCATATTATTAGGCAATTAATAAACATGTGCAAAAAAATGAGTGCAGAAGAAATGAGAATGTTGAGATAGATGAGTGGTAATGTACTAAGATATAAGATGAAAAATCCGTGCATTTATAAAATGAGGTTGCTCCCTCTTATTAATTTGGACAATCAACCAGAGTCTTCACAAGACGTACTTTTACTACACATATGCCAACATCAACATCACCCTTTAGTGAGAATACAAACTAGTGAGAATATAACTATATTACCCTCTAGTGATCTAATACTGACTTAGAGAATGTTTCTAATGATGATCTTCCATTGCCCTTCGTAAGGGTAAACGCACTCACACATCTTACCCTATCTCTCGCTTTGTTTCTTATTCACACGTGTCTCCTTTTTATGCATTTATTTCTTCTTTGGACTCATATTATATTCTCGAGTTTGAATTATAAGCACTATCTATCGCAGGTTGGAAGGATGTCATGAAGGAAGAAATGCTAGCTTTATAATAGAATGGAGCCTGAGATGTTCTTCCAGGAAAGAGAAGAGTTGAATGCCGATGAGTGTACACTATGAAGCTGAATCCCGATGAATCATTCGCTCGTTTCAAGGCTCGTTTGATTGCCAAAAGGTATTACCAGATGTATGGAATAGATTATATAACACCCCGTTCTCGGAATACGTACTTAGGTACTGATTTTTTAATGGTATTTTTCGATTTATCCTCGTATTTATTTTGTTTTATGATTATTTATATTATCGTTTGGTATTGGATCCGGATTGTTAGACTCAGAGTCAGCTCAAGTCTGAACCAAGGACCCGATCCCAGTATGTTGCTTGATTTGATCTTCCGGTGGACAAATTTGACAGGTTTCAGTTTCAAATATCGTTCTCTAATATTTTAGATTTTTTATGATTTTGTGAAATTTTTCTGAATTATTTTGCGAGATTTTCAAAATCAGTATCAACCGTCGATTCTCAAATTTTTAATTTACAAACGGAGTTAAATTTTTAAAATCCGCTTTCACATTACTTCACAAAATTATTTTTTCTACTTTAGTGCATTTTTGAAGATTTTTCTCAATTTATCAAAATTTGACCGGATTTAGTGTCGACCGGTATCGCCGATTGATTCCAGAATTTTTAATTTGAAAACGGGATTGAATTTCTTGAATCTGATTTCACCATGTATCTTAATATAATATTATCTATTTTTAAAAAATTTTGGAAACTTTTTTGAAACAGTCAAAATTTGGCCAATTAAAATAAATTTGGGTTTTTCGAATCTAGGAGTTTTGACTGGATATTTTCTTTCTTTCTTTCTTTCCTTTTCTTTTTTCTTTCCCTTTTTCCCCAACACATCTTTTTTCTTTTTTTCCTTTTTTCTCCACCACACAAACTCCTCCTAAATATCTTCTTTCCTCTTTTCCCCAACTCCTCTCCTCTACCCAAAGCGGGCCTCCCCTGCTGTGCGCGGGTCTCAACCCGACGCAGGCTCAACCCCAGGCCAGATGCGGAGGTCGACCCCCCGATTCCCCTTTTTATCTCTCATAATCGCTCTCTTTCTCATCTCTAATTCCCTCTCTCTAACCTCTCTCACTCAATTCCTCTTTCTCCAACAACCCAACAGCCATCACCCCTGCACCATGGTCGGTAGCTCCTCCTCCCATCTCGGCGACTCACGCCGGCGACCCCAGGCAGGCGGCGACAGCCCCCTCTTCCCCAATCTCTCCTCCCTTTCAATTCCAACACCTCCTTCCTCCATCACCTCCACCTTCAATTTCTCCACCTCCATCTCAAAATCAACTACCACCTCTTTCCAATTTCTCCACCAATCACCCCTCACAACCACCTCCACCTCTCACTCCACCTCCTCCAATTCATCAAAATCCTCACCATCTTCAATACAATCCCCACCCACAATCACTGCCACCACCAAATTCCACTACCATGCTACAACAACACCACCACCTCCACCATCAACCTCCAATTCCCTCACCATCAAGCTCCTCCACCATCTCCACCACCTCAACCTCCTCCTCTCCACAAAAATCCACCACAACCACCAAAACATCACCCCCTCACCTCTTTCCCCTTCCTTGTCTGGGCCGGCCACCCCATGGCCGACGGCAACCAGCGCACCACCTGGGCCGGCGGCCACCCGCTGGGTCGTGAGCCGAGGTCACAGCGGCGCGCCGGCCACCCCCTGGGCCCTGTGCCCAGGTCACGGCCAATTGGTCGTGACCTCGGCCTCCCTCTCTCCTGTTGATTCCCTCTTTTACTCTTTCTCCTCGACCTCCCTCTCTCTCCTCCTGTTGATTCCCTCTCTCTTTTACTCTCTCTCCCCTCTTTTAAATTCTCTCTACATAAATAAATATATATATATTTATATATTATATTTAATTGTATTTGAACGCGTAGTCACATTGGTATTTGGAAATCAGAGATTTCACGGCATTTCCCATAAATTTAGGCGTGTTCTCGCTTTATTTGGGTACGCTGCTTCAACGGGTGTTTATTGTATTTCTGGAATGTGTAATTGTATGTTTATTGTAGACACGTGTATTGTATCAGTGTGGGTGCATATTTGTATTTTGTGGATGTGTTGCGACTTGTATCGGTCTAATGTATCTGTAGCGGTGTGATGAATGTGTGTAATAGTATCGTTCAATACCTGTTCATATATATGATGTGATATCTGCTCTATTATCATGTGTGGCCGACCCTTCGTGGTTGTTAACCTCCAGGCTTAACCGCTCTTCGGTTCTACTTCAGCTTTCGGACTTAAATCCCCTGGGTTTTCCAGCTTCGTCGGGAGCCTTACTAAGCCGTGTGACTGTGCAATAAACATATTGGACACCTCGTTAGGCACGACTTACTACGCTCCCGCTTTGCTCAGTCTCCGGGCTTAAACCCCTTGAATTTTACTAGATATATAGTGTGTCTGCAAGCCGACCTTAATTACGTAGCTTCGTGAAGCACGATCTAGCTATACTCCTCCTTGCTCAGCCTCCGAGCTTAACCACTTGGCGGTTCTCTTGCTTGCTATTTATATATGCATGTGTATTGTTTGGTTCTAACATCTCCTGCAGGTACTTCCTTCCTGGTTTAACCTCTCTGAAGTTTTAAAGATCCTCTGAACTTTCTATATGCTATGGTTGCGGACCTAGCGTCAACACTTTACCGGTTACTCTGTTCGAGCGTAGTTACTCCGTGAGCATGGCTTCGCCGCGAGCGGTAGCATGGCGTTCATACGCATGCTTCGCCATGCGCGTTTAGCTGTGCCGCGAGCGGTAACCATGTCGAGCGTGATGGCGTCTAGTGTTGTGTGTTAACTTCGGTCCAACTTTGCTTAGCTCCGCTTGAATGTTCGCTTATTTGCTTGTTTGCTTAATAATTTAACAATTATTCCTTTCTTGATGGTTGTGAAGAGTTTAAAATCTTTACTTATACTGTTTTTCAAAACTGTATTGTTTTTCGGTGTCCGCACTGATCCCCTGTATCGGATGTTTTCCTATATTCGTACCGATCTCCTATATCGGTACTATTTTTCTACATTCGTACTAATCTCCGATATCGGTACCGTTTTTCTGTATTCGTACCGATCCCTGTATCGGTATTGTTTTCCTGTATTATGATATATGATAGTTGATATCTACTGTACTTATTACTTGACATGTTATCACTTACTATGTTGATCACCTGACACCTGACATGCTATTACTTGACACCTGACTCCTACATGACATCACCTATCACCTGAAAGTTATCACCTGCCATGTTACTATTTATCACCTGTCACCTGTTGTATTACCACTTGACTTAAGATTATCATATTTCGGGAATCCTGTAACTGCTATCCTATATTATATATAGTGACATGTATATCTAGTACTCCTGTTACTCCTGTAACTCCTAAACCTGTCATGCTCATACTATTCCCGTAATATGATAATTACATAATAATAAACTATAAAAAGGTCAACCTACATCAGGTAAAGGGAAACTGATAGACTTCATGTAGTATTATGTATGTGCAACTAAAACTTTAGCTCTACCTGTGGGCCTCCAGGTGTTCCAAGGGGTGTGTTACCACCCCGATTACTGACTTCTTGCAGGGCATGTAAATAAGACCCTTTGCCCCCGAATCGCCTCACAGTAGGTTCCGTATCAGCAACAGAACATCCTGGGCCGTGGTCCCGGGTATGCACGAGACCTACTGTAAACATAACCCGTTGATTTCATCATCAATTTCCAATAACAACCTCGACTTACTCATATATGGATGTATGTGCGTTGGGATGCTAGGGCACATATCTAAATATATGGGTAGGACGAGTAATAATAATAAGTGCTAATTAATAATTCGCTGTGTTGTTTTTGTAATTCGGGTTGTATAAATTCAGATTATGATATATAGATGAGATTTTTCTTATTTGGATTATTCCTTCGACGTACTTATCTCATGAAGCCGTAATCTGAGTTGTACCGCTGGTTTTACCGTATTTGCTTTCATCGGATTTTAGTTCAGATTTCTGATTTTATTATTATTATTCTATATATATTTATATCCTGGTTTACCATCTGTGTACTACTCCACTGATCTCCTATTGTCACCATACTATACACAGCCTGCCTCTTGCTTAACATTACACTTGTACCACTGTATTACCCTCCTGACTTACTGGTACAACTTATACTTGTTGCTTCTTGCTTGTTCATATCATTCACTTATTCATGTGACAAGTTAGGCATGTATGATATATATGCTCCGACTTGAAGAAGTGTTAGAAAATATTAGTATTAAGAGTAGCATAAGAATAGCAATAGGATTAGACTTACATGTATTTATATAATTCAATTAAAAGGAGAGATCTAACATCAACTTTCTCCTAATATTTTCAGCTACCATATATGCATGGTATATGTATTAGACTCGAGAACAAATCCAATTTGGAGTATCAGAGGATTGTGGTATATAAGGCAAAATCAAGCTAAAAATGCTCACCATTAAGGCCTAGCTCAGCAGTAAAGACCCGAGTTTAAATCTGGGCTATGAACTTTGTCCAGAAAAAGAAATTAAAAATGCCCTGGTAACAAGCTATACAAACAAGATGATAGCTTGTATAACCGAAAACAAGAAAGACAACAAAGTCTTTATTTAATATTTTCAAATCGACTACATGAATACTTTTCTTTCATTTGGCTATCTTAAAGGACATCTCCTTAGCTAAATGAAGCGCTACCATGTCCTTAATTTCTCCATCAAGGTTCGTTTATGACCCCCTCTAGTCCTCATTGTTCTATTAACTATGATCCAATTATTTTCCTAATCAGTGCACTTATTAGCCTCTATTGCACATGCCCAAACAATCACAATTAGTTCTCTCACATTTTATCCTTAATTGGAGCAACCTCTAGTTCCTTTTGTATGCACTAATTTCTTATCTAGTCCCTTAGTATTTTGCCACTTATCCATCTCAGTATTCTCATTTTACTTCACTCATTTTTTGTACATGTTTCTTACCTACCTAACATTCTGAATATTGCAGATCATACAACATAGAATTCTCCCTTCAATTTATTCAACAAGTACATAAAATCCTTGAAGCACTTTGCCACTTTAACCATCTCACTTTGATTCCATGAATGACATCTCCACAATCTTACCACCTTGATAATCACCAACTTGGCCAATGATTTATCCTAAATAGCAAGGTTTGAAATATCACCTGACACTGATATTTATGCCCGATAACAATATTGCTGATACAACCCGATATGACTGAGACTATATCGATATTCCCAATATGATGAGCCGACAAGGCCGATAAAAGGACAACATTTCCGATTCCGATACCCAGTGTTTTAAATGTCGGCGACATGTCCGAAATGTCGGCCGACATTTCGTTTTCAAGCCCTCACCGCCACGACATCCCCACCCGCATTTGAAATGGCGTTATAGAAAATGTCGGCCGACATTTCAAAAAAAAATCCGATTTATCGGCCGACATTTTCCCCAAATGTCGGCCGACATTTTGGGAAAAACCCAATATATTGATTGGTCTTGAAAGTTGGAGCAATTGAGAAATTTTAACAATGAATTAGTGAATATATGCAAAATGTTTAAGTTAATTATACATATCCTAAACATATTTATGTAGTTTTGCATAAGTTGTGTATGTATTACCTTGATAAGAATTTTTAAATTACATTATTTAAGACATCTAAGATATATATTTGTTATCCTTCATGACGTCCGAAATTTACTAAATGGCCCCGAAATATCTCCGAAATTCGAAATCCGACGTCCGATTACGACATCGACATTTCCCTGATATCCGACATTTAAAACACTGCCGATACCAAAAACCTATGATTGATACTGATACTGAGATTTCACACTATGCTAAATAGCAAAAATGGACACTTAAAGGTATTTTTTTTACCATCAATCTCTATCACACTCATCTCCTTGCATATTTACTAAATAAACATTCCATGTGTACTGTTTTTGTTCTACTAATTCTAAATCCTTTAATTCTACAAGCTTTTTTGTACCTTAGAAACATTGAAAATTATTCCTTCCCCAATCTCAACAACAAATACTATATCAATAACACAAACATGGATTATGAAACTTCATCATGGATATGCATTGAATATGCCTACTAAGTTCATTCATCACAAACACTCAGAGATAAGGACTTAATGTTGATTGGTATAAGTTATGGTAACAAGGGATGGCTTTGTCTACCCTTCAATTGTTACAAAGAGCTTAAAATGAAAAAGAAAAGAGCTGGAGGCTGAACAATAGAGGAAACAAGCACAAACAAAGGAAATAAATGAAAAAAGGTGGTGGGGAACAAGAATCCATTCATCCACAATTTGAGAAACAAATAAAGTGAAAAAAAAGTTTAGTTAAATACATGATTCCAAGTGGAAGTAAAGTAGGGGGAAAAAGAAAGAATAAAGGAGAAAGAAAGAAAAAAAGACAACCAGATTAGAAAGAGAAACAAGAGGGGGGAAATACTTGTGATGGTGTGATGGCTACTAATAGAGATGGTTATATGACAAACGGTGGCTAGGGTGGTGGTTCCCCAACAACTTGACATCAAGTTGTTTAAAAAGTGAAGGGGGGAAAAAACAAAAAGGGGCGAGATATACGAATAACATTAGAATTTTATAGAGTAACATTTTGGTTTAGATTTAGTAAATTTCCCCTTAACATGCATTTCTTATCCTCATATATGTGTCTAGGAAGTGCACAGCAATAGCATGAAGAAAAAGTTGTTGTCATAGCCACCCACTTAATTTCATCAATTGACGCGATAGACACCACGGATTACACACCAAGAACCAAGACACCTATGGCAAACACCATGGATTAGCCAAACCACTAAGATACCTATGTAGGCATAAACACTTGATTTCCAATTTATTTCCCCCAGCTAACCTCATCATCCTAGCACTCAACTAATTCATCTCACTAATTTCAGTTGTGTTTTCCACATCCTCTTTTTCCAAGTTGACAACTCCTGCTCAATCACTATGACAAAGGATGAACATGAGAATTGAGATGAAGGTTAGCAAAGATTATAATAGCATGATCATCTATTTCCATCAATAGCAAGGAAGTTTGCATGATAACCTTGAAAGCTCATACAAACACATAAGAAAAAGGAAACTAACATGCTAATACACCACCACACTCTGACACACACTCAGACTATATCAAAATGATGCCCCTCGAACCACATTCCTTCTTTGCCTATAGTTAAACCAGATTTCGGTCCGATAATGTTTCAAGAAACCTCCCACACTAACACATTAGCACATTGACACCGGGACATGCACAGTATCCATATTAGAACAATCCCGCTAGAGCCACATTTATTGTGTGCCTGTCGATTAAACTAGTTTAGGTTAATATAAGGTTCCAAGAGACCTCCAAAATGATTTGGATTTGGATCCAGATCCTATCAACATACTATTAGAGTTCTAAGGGCATGATTAGAATTTCTCTTATTGTTTATCTATATAATATAACAGCAGACCCAATCTAGGGTTTATGCCGTCTTTCTCTCAATTTGACATGGTATCAGAGTGATATCTAGATGTATCGTGAAAATCCATCGAGCCATCGCTCGCTCTTCCTCCCCTGTTTTTCATTGCACATTGTTTTCACCGCACCCATCTCTCTTCTCCATAGCCTCGCAAACCATGTTGCACCATCTCCACCCTCCCACGACCTCATCGACCTCATTCCACCTTCCCACTCCCTCGCCGACACCACTGCGACCTCAACGATGCTTCCACGCTTTGTTCTCATCTGTCCTATTCTTCCTGGATCTGTTCCGCATCATTGACGCCTTCGAAGCTGTTCCTAGCCCTCGCCGATGCTTTCTTCACCTTCCCCCACCAACCAACGACACCAGGGCTACTTTCACAAATCCTCGCTGCCATGTACTTGCCCTGCTCTGCCCTCGAATTTGACTATTTTGACAGACTCTATTCTGCCTCTGTTCTACTTGAGATGCTTTGTTCTGCTTTAATAGGCACTGTTCTGCTCCCACAAGTCTTCGATAGGCCCTGATTAGCTTTGATGCTCATTCCCTGCCTCCAGCAGGCCTTGCCGATGACACCAATGTGTGCTCTGCCCGTCTCTGTCTACAATCCTCTGTTTCTTACTGAAGCTACTGCTGCAGCCCCTACTCTTCTCTGTTAAAGCATTGCTACTCTGGTCATCATCACCTTTGATCTTGTGCTGCTGATGGAGCACCATTTCTACTGTTGTTGCTATGTTCTTCGTCATATCTGAAGCATTCTACTACTGCTATTGATGTGTTGTACCTGTGTTTTGAATCTATTGGTGCTCTATTTGTGATCTGAAGCTATTGTTACTGCTGTGCTGCCTCTGTATTGCTGAATACTGCAATCTCTAGTGAATTCTCTTCTCTACTGTTTATCTACTCTCTCCACTGAGTGTGTGGTAACCTCGTTCCCTCTCTTCCATTCTCATTTACTTGATTTTTTCCATTTTGCTATATATATATATATTGTGTTCATTTGTGGCTGAATACAAGGACAATCGTGATCCGGTTGGAATCCAAATTACTACCTCCAAGTTGAATGAGAAGAGCAATCTTTTGTGGGCACAATTTGTTAGAGTGTACCTTAGTGCAAGGAGGAAGCTGAAGCTTGTCACTTCTAAAAAATCTTCTCTCTAATGCAAAATCCCCTGAAACTGCTGAAGAAGATTAGGATAGTGACAACTCTATGGTCATGACTTGGCCCTGGAATAGCATGGAAGTGTCGGTTTCTGCTAATTTTATGTTTCATGCAATTAGTAAGGCTATCTAGGATGTTGTTCGCGCTACATATTCTTTGGAGAATAATGCCTCAGGTGTATGAGGTCTTTAGTCTTCGTCAGGGCGACACGTCTATAGCAGAGTACTATAGTCAATTTAGGAGTGTGATTGATGAGTTGAACAATATCATCCCCTCAATACTGATCTAGAGTATTAATTTAGAGACTACCAGGTGGCAATGTGAAGAGTTGTATGTCTGCAAGTTTCTTTCTAGGCTTAGCACTACATTACAGTTGCTTTGTGGACAGTTCTTGACTGAAGAGAGTGGTATCCCGACTCTTTGGAGGGTGTTCTCTCGTATCTCTCAGGCAGAAGAGATCTCTGCTATCTCTGCAGGCTTTATTACAACTCCATCTCCAAAGACTTCAGCCTTGCATTCTTTTACAGGTCATAGTAGCTCTACTAGAGGTCGTGGCTTACCGCCTCGTGGATGTGGTGGCTCTCGTAGTCGTGGTCCTTCTCATGGTGTGTGACGTCGATGTACTCATTGTCAGCAAACCAACCACACTGTGGATCGATGATGGGCACTTCACGACAAGCCAGACTGGGCTTTGACTAGTTCATCCTCTTCGTCTGTGTATACGCTTGACAACATTGAGTCTAAGTATTTTGTCATCTCCTGCTCTACAGGGGTCTTCCACTAGGTTCACCACTATCAAAGGTCCTGTACTTCTCAGTCGCGAGAGTATGACTCCATTTTGAATAAGATACAGGTCACCACTATCTTTGATGTAGCTACTCTAGCACACCAAGGTATCTCTTATCTAGTCAACTCCACTTCATCCCCTGAGTCATTGACTTTAGAGCCTCCACTCACCTGACTGGTAAATCTACATTGTTTTCTACCTTTACTTCTAGTATTGCATCTATTATTACCTTTGTTGATGGTAGTTCTAAAATTATTATTGGCACTAGCACCGTTCACTCTACATCATCACTTGCTTTATTGGTGTTCCATTTAACTTGTTATATGTTGGTGTTCCATATAACTTGTTATATGTTAGCAGATTAACTAAATCTTTGAACTTTACAATCACTTTCCTACTTCTTGTGTGTTTCAGGACCCTCAAATGAAGATGGTGATTGGTGGGGGCATGAGCATGATAGATTGTACTACCTTCGGTGTAATATAAGCATTATGTAGGCACTGCAGCACTATCTTTGAGTCATCATCACCTCTTTAGTGGCATTTCAGTTAAGTCATGCATCTCTGAAATCAATAAATTATTTCCCTCCACTAGATCTATATCTAAGTTGGAGTGTGAATCTTGCCAACTAGGATAATATTTTAGGCCCACTTTAGCTTCTATAGAAAATAAATGATGTCTCCTTTTGAAGTTATTCATACTGGTATTTTAGGACCTATATAGATTAAAGAGATTTCAGGCCATTCATATTTTTCACCTTTATTGATGATTTTTCACGAATAACATGATTGTTTAATGAAAGATAGGCCTGATGTGTTTTTTATGTTTAAATTGTTTGATGATGAGATTATCAATTCTATAAAAAATTTGTTCGAACTGATAATGCCTTAGAATACATGCAATTTACTTTTCAAGAATATTGTGCTTCCTTTGATATTATACATTGGACTACTTGTGCTCATATACCACAACAAAATGGTATTACTGAGCACAAGAATCGTCACCTTGTTGATATTGCACGCTCAATTATGATACATAAGCATGTTGCTAAGTATTTCTGGAGTGACGCATTTTTAACTACTTGTTATCTCATTAATTGTTCTTTCTACTGTTTTACATGGTCAAACACTATTTCTACTCTTTACAAAGATAAAATCATGTGTGAACTTACACCACATGTTTTTGGTTGTCTGTGTTTTGTGCCAACGACCGAAGCCGACTACAGAGCCTCAGCTTGTACCGCCTTTACCACATCTCTCTTCAGTTGAGGCTCCTGCTCCACAGCTTCACATTGCTCTTCATATAGGCACCAGGTCTTGTGCTAGTAAACATCCTATTGCTGCCGGTTTTTTTCTCATCTTTCTCTTATATATTCTACCTTTTCTTTTGCCTTATCCACTGTATCAGATCCAACTTCCCATCATGAGGCCTTATTAGATCTTGGGTGGAAAAAAAACTATGGATGAGAAAATAGCTGCTTTGTATCAAAATCAGACTTGACATTTAGACTACTTTGCCTCCTGGGAAGCAGGCTATTGGTTGTCGCTGGGTCTATATGTGAAGTTTCTCCCTGATGGATAGGTTGAGCAACTGAAAGCTCGTCTCGTTACTAAGGGCTACACCCAGACATTTAGGGTTTCTTCCTTATGGACACTTGAGCAACTGAAAGCTCGTCTCGTTGCCAAGGGTTACGCCCAGACATTTAGGATTGACTACTTTGAGATTTTCTCCCAAGAGGCTCGTGTTCATTCGTGTGCATTCTTTTATTCGTGGCAGCGGTCAAGCAGTGGCCACTATATCAATTAGATATTAAGAACACCTTCTCACGGTGATATACAGGAGGAGGTATATATGACTCAGCCACTAGGGTATGAAACTTAGGGGGAGCCTTCAAGAATGTCACGTCAAGAAGGCTATCTATGGCTAAAGCAATCATCTTAAGCTTAGTTTGACAAGTTCTATACTGTCATTGCCCAATATGGTCTGAAGTGGTGTGTATCTGACCATTCCCTCTTTGTCTGGATTCCTCTGCGAGTAATATTGTCTTGCAGTATTTGTAGATGATATTGTGATATCTAGGGATGATTCTCATGGTATACTGCCTTGAACCATTATTTGACCACTAACTTTAATATGAAGAATTTTGGTTATCTTCGCTACTTTCTTGGGATAGAGGTCGCTCTCCACAGGGTCTCTCCCTGTCAACGAAAGTATCTTACTGATTTATTGACTGAATCAGGTGTGTTGGGCTCCTAACTGATTGATACACTAATGGATCCTCCTGTTCGGTTTGAGTAGAACTTGGGTCCCGCTCTTGTGGATCGTGGTAGATACCATAGACTGATTGGAAAACTTATCTATTGACAGTCATTAGGCCTGATATGACATTTGTTGTTGGCTTGTTGTATTGGTATATGCAAGCTCCTTATCAACTTCACTGGGATGTTACCTATCATATACTGCGATATGTGAAAGGGACACCTAGTAGAGGTCTCTTTTATCAGCTTTCTTCTCATCTCCGCATTGTTGGATACTCTGATGCTGATTGGGCTGGTAATCCTATTTATTATCATTCTATCAGTGGTTATTGTACATTTGTGGGTGGTAACCTTGTAACTTGGCACAGTAAGAAGCAAACAGTAATAGCTTAATCCAATGTTTAGGCTGAGTACAGATCTATGACACACACTGCTTGTGAGATGATTTGGATTCAGTTGTTATGCGAGATGGGTGTGGCACATCTCAGCCTATGAAGATGTTTTGTGATAATCAGGCGGCTATGTGTATTATCAATAATCATGTGTCTCATGAGCGATAAAGCATATCGAGGTTGATTGTCACTTCATTCAAGATATGATCATGGGCAAGCAGATTGTCACCTCCTATGTCTCGTCCAGTGCACAGCTGGTGATATTCTTATTAAGGCATTGTTTTGCAAGCCTTTTTCGGCTCTGTGTAATAAGTTGTGGATGATAGATAGATATGGTCCAACTTGAGGGGGAATATTAGAGTTCTAGGGGCACGATTGTAATTTCTCTTATTATTTATCTATATAATTGACAGCAGACCCAATCTAGGGTTTATGCCATCTTTCTCTCAATTTGACACATACATTTGATTCCAAATCTACATGGGGCACAGGAAAAATATAATTTTAAACAGGGTATTGGTTCTGATTACAACTTCATACAAAATATCTCATAGCTCATAACAAATTTCTACATCGAAGTTCATAAACATTTCCCTCCATCAATCACTATCTTCTTGTTCATTGGAAACTATAATCAGGCAATCACAGACTCCCCAGGGAGAGCTCCACCTCTCCCTCCATACACACAGAGAAGTTCACATTTTTGAAGCATCTCGAGGCTTTGGCATATCAATATACAATCCTAGATAGGAAAAATCACTACAAAAAAAAGATAGGAAAAACTACAATTTTGCATCTTGAGATTAGAGTAGGCTAACCGAGTTCATGTCATAACCAGGTCTACCAGAATAACCATGTTTGTTGAGACAGTGCATAAGGTTCAGTTCCCTAGAACAATTGATGTTCAATAATGACAATTGTTGACATACAAAGCAAGGTTTGAAATCTCGGTATTGGTATCAATATCAGTCATAGGTTTTTAGTATAGAATCGACAGTATCAAAATATCAATATCGGTATTTCTCAATCGTTCATCAATATTAGTATTAGCTGTACCTGTCGAGTATCGATGATATTTCAAACCATGACACAGCTGAGTATGCTTCCACCAATAGGATTTGAGCTCAATTCCTATCGACGAAAAAGTACATAATGGAGGATGAAAATTTAAAATCCACCGTTAAAAATGAATTACAACATGTAAATATAACTTAAAAACTTAAAAACTTTTTTTTCGAAACGTAGGTTGTATCGGGACTTGAATCTGAGACTCCTCACAAACCCGCGCCCACTCCTTTACCAGTAAGCCAGACCTCACTGGCTTAAAAGTTAAAACTAAGATACAATGACTTAAAAAGAATTTTTATGCATGGATCAAACACCCAGCAATATGAACGAAAACATGTTAAACTACGACTTAAGAATCTAAACAACTTATGTTGACTGAAATAGTTTGAAAGCCTTGTACACAAAAGACATAGTAGGATTACATTATTCTAGGCCATTTAAACATACAATTAAAAACCATCCAATTCAAGACACTTGATGCACAAACTCTCTCTCTCTCTCTCTCTCTCCTCTCTCTCTCTCTCTCGAGAGAGAGAGAGAGATGAGAGAGAGAGAGGAGAGAGAGAGAGAGAGAGACTCGGCTCTTTTCAAAAAGATTTGGAGCCGAACCCTACCACTGAAATTGATGATGATCTATTTTAAATTGCAAATCCACTTTATTCTCATCTTGATCTACCTTCTTTTGGCAAAAAGTTTTACACTATCTGAAGTGCATAGAAACACAAAAAGTAAACTACTTATTGGTTTTTATTTTAGATACATCACAGGCATTAAAAAAATAACAGAAATAACTATTTGCTTAAATCTATGGTTTGGAGATTTTTTTTTTTATAGCCATCACATAAGCATAAAACATAAACAGATGGCAGAAATAAACTAGTTGCACAGTCTATGATTTGGGGCATATAAATTAACCATCAACCATAGCTTACACGCATTGAAACCCTGACATGCCAAGTATTGCTGGGTATGGAACATGCTTGAACATAAACCTAAATAACTTGCTATTAACAGCTAACAATCATCATTCTTTGCCCACTCAATGGGTAAGAAATAAAAAATCATAGTCACTTCAATTTTTGATTTTCAGCACTTTGAGTGACGTAGATCAAGATAAATGGAGTTGATTTGCAATTTGGATAATCCGATCAACATCAAATTTGAATATGAAGGATTGTATGTGGTACTAAGTGCTAATGAACCATTTTGTGTGACACCCAAGTTATGCCTATTATGAACAGCATCTTATTGCCAAAGACACATTTGCAATTACCCTCCCTGATCTTGAAGACTGCTATGAGCACACTTTCTGTTTCACCTTCTCTTCCTGCCTTGCCCGGGCATAACCACTAGCACAATGAAATCCTTTGAAATCTTCAACTTAGCCTTCAAAATTTATTTCTTCAATCTCGAACACTATAATCATCCATAGTTTTAACTAAACCATGGGCCAGTGTTAAATTAAGAGTTCGAGCATCTAATGATACCCATCTCAACCAGATCTTTCTAAAAAGATTCTTGAAGCTTTTTGGCACTGGCCTCATTTATTCATGCCTGCCTTTAACAAACATAAACAAGACATTTCAAAGATGCTATGTTCAATGGTTCAACCTCAATAACACAATTCTTGGCACCAATGAAACAAATTAGTTTCTATTTCTCTGTTAACACACAGTATACATCCATCAATATCTTCCATTTAACTAAAGTATGAAGCAGCCCCTTAGAATATTATAAAATCAGTTCAACTAAGGCAATAGAGGGGAATGCTTAAATACAGCTGGAAACATGGGACACTAAACATTCAACTGTCCTATAGGTCTCATAATTTTAACATTTCTTAAACCAATGACTTTCTCACAACAAAAAACAATCTTCTTCCCAAACATTCAGCACAATGAAACTAATAGTGGATATGATGTATCTTTACCTCAAGGATTGGTTGTTGGCACCAAACCTAATTTCATATTACAACGAAGGAAGAAAATGTAAATTTTTTTCACTTTTGTTATCCATCTTAAATACCTATATATTGCCCACATAATCCAATAATTACAAGCCTGGCAAAAGAAGCTCTAGCTGGCTGCACTTGTCTTTCCTCAAAAATTGTTGGAAACAGTTATGGCTCTCACATATTCTGCCCATATTTATCTAAAGAAACTGCAACTTTATCTCATCACTTCTGGTGCATAAATAGCATCTAACGATTCCATGTTTGTGTAAATCCATAAAAGGACCAGGGCAGTTTTTTTTAATTTTAAACTACTTTGCTTAGAGAAAAGAACAAACTTAAACTATATATCACAGGTAATACAAAGGGTTAAGGTTCAAAACAATCAAGTTTTTGAATGTATATGCTTGAGAATAGGATGATATCACAGTAAATCTGATGCAAAGCGTCAATGTAGGAGTTTGTGTGAAACAAATTTGATTGGTTATAAGACCACCCCAGAAAGAAGGAAGCCATCAAACTTGAGGGTACACAGCAGCGTGCACTATACAGTCTCTGCCAGTACTTAACAAATGATTCCCATTTGTTTCTAAGTACTAAAATATTCCCAACTAATACTAATACCAAATCTTTCATTGGCTAAGCAGTATCTATCAATTCTGATGAAAATAAAAAGTTTTTGGTAATGATGAAGCTAAGTCTGTCTTACATGAGATCAACTAAGCAAGCAAATAGATGCACGAACCTGGAACGAAGCGACATTACCACACTTGATGCACTTGGGCTTGTTCTGCCCACGCTGGCTCTGCTTTGGAGTTAGGGTGTCAATGGCAGTAATCAAACTCTGGGGAGTTTTGCTCCCCCATTTATCGTCGCTGCACTTGTTATAATATTGACAGGTTCCCCGACGACCTTGTTGTTGTTACTCGCGACAGGAGATGAAGCAACCATGAGAATAATACTCTACTTATTGCACCACACAGAAAAGAAAGACATACAAATGTTAAATCAAAATACAATTTACAATTCATGCTTTTAACCACCACTATTGATTATAGCAGAAAAATCATCTCATCTTAGTGCAAAAAAATTTAGATGGGCCTTGAAATTCAAATGTCTTCATTTCACTCACAGAATTTTTTTGTTTTCATGAGGAATTCGTCTAAGCAAAAGAAAAGGCTTGAACTGCAAGCTTGCCATGCGAACATCGTGTAAAATGCCTTAAAAATTTCAATCCAAATGTTTAAAGAAACGATTTTTTCCAATCGTTTCCCATGAATGACTCGAAAGCATCCACCGTTTCATAATTAATAAATTAAATTCATCAAAAAATATACAAGATTTTGAAGAAATATTTGAATGCGAGAAGATTACAGTTCAGAAACCTCTTTTTCTCAGCCGATACCGATAGGAATCAGTCGTATCAGATCGGAATCGAGGTACAGAGCAGTCTAGGGCTTTGAATTTGGGGTTTTTGTTTAAAGAGAAAAAATTATGAGAAAAACACAATAAATTTTTTATAAAACAAAAAAGATCAAGAAAAAGATAAGTAGAGATTTGGGACAATAGACTGGAATTGGTACCTATGGGACAGAGGCAAGATCTGCTGGAGTAGCGGCGGCGACGGCGGCGGCGGCGGCGGCGGCGGTCGGAAAAAGGCGAGGGCGGAGAGAATCCCTCGGCGACCGTCGTAATCGATTCTCCCGTTTCTTTATATGCTTCGCCTTTTTATTTTATTTATTTTTTATATTATAATTATAATAAATATTGCTCTTTCTTTTGCCGGGATCACACTTACCGCAAGTCCCGCCTCCACGTGAAAGGGAAAGGGGACTAAGGAAGAGTTGGCCGGGTTCGGGCTTCGGGTCGGGTCATTCAAGTCGGTTGGATTCACTTCTTTTCAAAATAAAAGTGCCTCATATGTTTTGTACAAAATTTAATCTAATGATTTATGCTTAGTATATCGCTCCATCGGTGGTGGAAACCGATCGACAGAGTGGCGGAGACGAGGGTGTAGGATTGTGACTGGAATACACTGTGAAGTAGATGAAGAATTTGTGCACAGTATAAGTCGACTTATACTCTATATAGTCTACTTATGATAAGATTAGTCGACTTATACAATTAGACTGGTCTTGCAAACAGAAGGTAAGGTTCTCGAATTTTTGTCGGATTAGTCGACTGATACTTTTGTATATACTAATATACATGATAAGTTGACATTAGTATAGTCAACTAATATCAGTTCTGGCAGTTTCCTTTCTAAATCTATTTTCAGTTTGAGTTAAATTTGAGTTTCTTTTCTTCTGAGGCGGTGATTGATTGTATTGATGGAGCTTGTATAGGGCTAGGAGGGTCCTATGGTCTATAAATAACCCCTTGGGTGGCTTTCAATGTAATCAGAAAATTATGGAATTCAAGAAATTCAATAATTCTAAGAGAGAATCAAGAAAAAGTGAGAAATTCGTGTGAGAAGTTTTAACCATAAGGGTTCTGTTCTAAGCGGCCATCAAAGAGCTTGTAATCTTCTTAACGAGAGGTGTAAGTATTTCTTATTGTACTCCCTCAAAATTTAATAAGTTTATCCCCTTTCCTGTAGATGTACACACGATCTATTTGATCGGTAGAACCACTTTAAATTGTGTGTTAGCTTTCTATAATTCGGAATATCTCATCTCTTCTTCTCGTAGCTCAACGGTCATGTCCTTCCACTGTGCTGTCCCAGTAACGGTGTAGAGGCATATCGATCGTGGGGGCCACTGTCACAACAGAGGGGGCAGGGGTGTGGGGGAGGAAGAGGGAGGATGATGAAGGGGATCCCCCCCCCCCTCTTTTTTTCTCTCTCGGTTGAAGATGGACAGACAAAATTTATAAAGAAGTCATGAGAGAAAAAATCTCCCTTCGATCGGTTTCAAATATGTACTACTATACCGCTCTGTCAGAGGTGAAAACCGACCGACAAAGCGGGAGGAAGGAAAGGGAGGGGGTTACGGGGAGGGAGATGGAGGAAGAGGGGGAGGAGGAAGGAAGGGGAGGGTCTCTCTCAGCTGAAGACGGACAATGAAAAAATTCGCGAAGGAATCACGGAAGAAAAACCTCCCTTCAGTCAGTTTTAATAAAGTGACATTAATTCAAAAGCCTCGCAAGATGGTATCGCCAGCGATAATAATGTGAAACTAAATTACTTAGGTATCTTAATATTGAGTTTATTAAAAATTCTCATTAGAGTGCATTCCGGTGATAGAGAATGAGAATGCGTGTATGCTAAGTGTCAATATGTTTAAGATAACTAGTTATGAATCTATATACTATATTGAGAAAAGGAACGATAGGGTATCAGCATAATCCAGCCTATATATGAAACTATCATGAAACCATCATACTAACAAGAGGTGAGGTGAACAAAGTAAAGTACAAACTTCATCCACCTCATGAAAGTATACAACACACACAAAAGAATAAACATTTCAAGCACATTACATCTTGCAAAAAGTGCAAATAGAACATCAAACACTCAAAAAAAACACTTCCTTGATCTTCAATCCATGCAGCTTCAATCAATTAGATGATCTCTGGGCCTGCAGGAGGCTGTATTCTATCTGGTCTGGCTGCAATACCTGTTGAAACAAAGTTATCATCCTTCGAGTTTACAGAACGAAGTTTGCTGTGTTCATAGTTTTTTCCTTTAACTATTCGAAAGTAAATTAAACTTTCATCACAGGTGATGAATAGATTTACATGGGGGCTGTTTGTTTTGTCGTAAAAGGCGTAAAAGTCCGTAATTCGTAAATGACTTACAACCTAATTACAACTACAGCGTTGTTTAGATCATAATTCGTAAAAGACTTACGCAACTTAATTATCACTCACTTTACAGCCCAATTACAGTTAATTTTGTGGTCATGTAAATTTGTATTTTTTTATGTTAATATTAATTTTTTTAATATGTAACATTTTAATATTTATTTGTAATATTAAAACTTTTTAAATCACTAAATAGTTAATTTTGTGATCAACTTTTTCCTTAAGACTTACACATTATGACAACTAAACATTGTAAAATACAATACACTTTCCCACTTACAACTTTATATTACCAACCAAACACCATAAAACTTACATGCATGTACTCATTTACAACTGTAAAACACTTTACCAATTACGACTTACGAATACGGCCAATTACGACAACCAAACAGACCTTCCTTAGTGTACTCTATCTTCCTCAGATCTGTTGTCACAACATTGTTTACTACTTTGAATTCTAGAAAATTTACCGAATCACATTGTTACGGATTAGCCGAGAAAACACGTGGAAGTTAATCACAAATGTAAAAAGTGGAGGGGGAGAGAGAAATTAGAGAACTTGTAACAGAGAAAATAAAATTCTTTAAATAGAAACAAACCTTCATATTTTCCTGTTTTTTATACAAATTCTGCTCACTATCACTGGTTCACAAATTTAGAATTGAGAAATAACCAAGTTGAATAGAAGCAGAAAGGCAAGAATACTTGTCAAGAAATCCTTATTCTGATTTAACTGCGACACTAATTACTATATCAAAGCAAATCCAAAACCTAGAACATGTCCGTCTTCATCCGAGTGAGAGAGAGGAGGGAGAGCAGCGCCAACCCCCTCCTCCTTCTTTCTCTCTAAGCTCCCCCCTCCTTCCTCCTGCTTCTTCCCTCCTCCTCCTGGCTCGGTTT